>JAUCBJ010007942.1:0-97020 GCA_032718475.1 Nemertoderma westbladi
AGTTAATGGAGGTATGGTGACAGTGGGGTGGCTAAAGGATAGGGTGTAGTACAGTACAGTAGTAGGCCTACTGAATATAGCCCAGACGAATAGGCTGACTCCTGACTGGGCTAGTCCTAGATACAGGTCTGCATGTTGCAGGAGCAGTACTGGCACAGTATCATTTTTTTTTGGGGGGGGGGGGGGGGGGGGGGGTGGTTATAAAATAATTGTGATCCCCGCATTGTTCAAATATGTTGGTAAAAATATTATACGGTGGTTGGACAATGAAAGATATAGAAACTACAGTACTGTAGTACTGTACGTAAAGAAATGGAAAATACAGCGTCGTGTTGGTATTTAGTTCTATAAAAAATAAAAAGGTTTAAAATACAGTACGTACATACAGTAGTTAAATGCACCGAGGGAAGTATGATATATGGTATGTCTATAAATATTATTCAAATGGATGCGGCGTATTAAATATTTCGTAAAACAGGTCAGCTGAAGGGACTAAAACATACTGTATGCATGCAAATTGCAAAGTCAGCTAGCCTCACGCCTTATAGTTTAGACAATTGTTTAGTTTACTTACTGCTGACTGACAAGGTTCATTTGTAATAGTCTTGGCTAGGATTCTTTCCCCGGGCTCCTTCCCCAGCCAGCTGGCTGGCTTTCTAGTTCTCTATGAGTTTGACTGGGACACTGCTGATGCTCCAGATTAGTGGACGCTTTGTGCATCTAGTGCAACCACTAATGATGTAATTTTGTATAAAGCCCGATTGGCTCACAAAGAGGTTTTGGACCATGGAGAAGAGGGGCTTCACAACCATTACAGTAAGTCAGTGTGTGATAATGTGATCCAACCTACCGGTTTCAGTTACAGTACATTATTAACCAGTAAGCACAAAATGAGAATATTTGTGGCAGTTGATCCTACAATTCCATTTGTCCAGGCTTCTGAAGAGATGGATCCCTTTTGTGTAAGCACTACATAAGTTATTTACCCTGATATTTGCCCCTCCAAAATGTTTTGTAATGAATTAATCGAAATTGAGATATTAATTGTTTATTTCTTCAGAAAATAAAATAGTATATTAAACAGAATTTACAAATAATTATAAGAATACACTGCATTATAGTTATTACTAATTGTTAAGAAAAATGGTGGCAGATAGTTACAGTAGTAGCCCCTGGCCAGATTGAATCCTCTGAGCCCCACGCCATCACCAAACCCTAAGCTACGCCAGGGGCAACGACCACCGCGCAGAGAGAGGGAGGTGGAACAGAGGAGCGCAAACTGCAGTCTCCGCTGGATACCCCCTAACATGCAGCCGAGACCCCTCTCACGTATGCCATACAACCTCGCCACGAGTGACTCGGCGAGATACGAATAAAATTTGTGTCTCAGTTCAATCTGTGTTGTCTGTAGTGCCTACCAGGGGGGTAAATTCCATCCTCCACTCCTCGCAGAGGGATCTGTAGTGGTTCTTCTTGAGCCTGCAGCAGACTTCTAGAAGTGACTCTGTCGAGCAGTTGGTCTGGGAGTATGTAGTCGCGTCAGGGTTTATCACCGCAATGTCAAACGACGCGACCCATTGGTTCATCCAGACCCTGCGAGCTACCAGATCTGCCCACACTCCTCCTACCTCTCGGCCGTCCTGATCCAGGTGACCCCGCGAGTGGGTCACTTCCCGTTCCATGCTGGATGCGCCGACTACCTCAGCAATGAGGTTCCCAATCACCTCCTGCACCTCGTTGTGGTGCTTTATTATCAGCCAACCAGACTTTCGGCTCAGGGGCGTGAATGGGTTCCCATATCCCTCGCAATTCACTGGGAGACCCGGTGGTGTGAGTCTATAGAGGAGTGCCAATCCATCTCGGAATTCATCTGTATTCAGGTCAGTGTGGTCGAGGGTGGAAAGTTGTGCTGTATACCAACCCCCTGTCTTGTTGATGATGGCATGATCCTCAGTTCTTCTGTGGCTGGTGGGAAGGTCTGTGATAGCAGCCTCCTGTTGGAGTTTATACTGGGCGTCCTGGAACTTGCGCTGCTTTTTCAGCTCCTCGCGGAGGTGCAACTCGTGTTCGGCCACCAGGAGAGGCTGCATAGATAGATCTGATGGCCTCTGTGATGAGGGAAGTTCCATCAACTGATGCTTTCCTGGCTGGCACTCTCCTTGTCAGGGGGTCGCGCAGCCTGATGCCACCATGGCGAACCGGTAGGAGGATGAGGTTGTCCTCAACAGAGCCCAAGTAGGTACCAAACAGGGCGGGGACATAGCTGCGCAGGACTACGGTAAGAATGGGTGTAAATTCCTCCTCAGCAGTTTCGACAACACACCGGGACATACCAGTATGGGCCGTTTGGGGATAGACTCTGGCGACCCTTGCCATATTGTCGATGCTGGCTACCCAGCCTTCCACCTTCTTTGTGACAGACTCTTTACATCCTTCTTCATTGCCAATGTACCCTCCCAGGAACCAATGGCCAGCGACAACTTGAATACCACTGGGTCCGAACATTGCTTTGGCATGCGCTTCGTACTTCGGTTTAACCACGAGGTAGCATTTAGCTGGCTCAGAGTAGTAGCCGATGCTGGCACCCCGAATAAGTAGCTGTGATCACCAGGCCCAGATGGCATCAAGTTGGCCCACATCGGATGAGTCATCTGCATACCAGGCCTGGAGTGGAGCCTCTAGCGAGGTGGTGACGCTATATCTGGGTGATGGAGTCAGATAATGGAGCGATGCGGCCTGTGGAGTGGCTGTTGGTGGTGCGGTGGTGCATTGGGTCGGTTGTCCATGGGTTCATGGATCAAGGCGGGGGGTGTGGGGGTAGTGGGCTGTGCATCATTGAGACACCGGATGAGGGGAAGGGTAGCCTAGCCATAGCCATAAATTAACCCTACGTCCATCCCTCTTGGCTCCAGATAGGTTCATTCCTGCCACCTGCCAAGCATGTAAAGGGTGGGTGGGATGGCTGTTATAAAGAAATCTGAAAGCACAGCACCAGTACTGTCGGCAGTTCGGTACTGTTGGCAATAAGGGAAATTTATTAACAGGTATAATATTAATTATCCATTTAAATCTAATTAAAGTTTATTGTTTTTATCTCCTGCATGGATGTGATAAATCAATAATCCATCGTCGACTGAAGCAAACTGAGTCACCGTCTGTGTCCGTTCAGTTTTAGAAGACAGAGAAGAAAGAAGAACCAACCTGTTGAAATGTAAAAAGACACAAAGATTGCTACAGTGAACGCACGCACGCTGAAAGCACATAGAAAACAGGGTGACATGGTCGCTCTGGCAATGGAATATAACATCGACATCATTTGCATCAAAGAACATCGGATTTTTCCTGAAGACACTGCCATGAAGTACAATGACATTGGAAATGGATGGACGTTAGTAACAAGCTCAGCAGTAAGAAACTCGGCCAATGCATCAATTGGTGGAGTAGGAATTATGCTAAGCCCATTTGCACTTAAGACCCTAAACAACATTGAATCTATAAATTCCAGGGTTATGATCGCAACATTTGATGGGAATCCCAAGACAACAGTTATATGTTGCTACAGTCCAACCAATGCCTCAGAGCCAGAACAAGCAGTCAAGTTTTATGAAGATCTGACTGGACTTATAAAGGACATTCCGAAACACAATGTTAGGGTCATGGCTGGTGACCTGAATGGGCAAATTGGCCCAGAAGACATCAAGGGTTACACCTATAACACCAATTCTAACAGAAATGGGTACTTACTTTTAGACCTAATGGAAGAATGTGAATTGATACCAACAAACAACACATTCGAAAAGAGTAAGGGGAAGCTATGGTCCTTTCAATACACTAATGGAACCAAAGCACAACTGGATTATATCCTTATAAAAAAAAGTGGAGAAACAGCATGATCGACTGCGAGGCATACAGCTCGTTCAACCTAATTGGTTCGGACCACAGAATTGTGACTGCAGAGATCAGACTCAGTTTGAGAGCCAGCAAACCCAGGACAAGCAAGCAAATCAACTATGACTGGGAGAAACTCAGAACTGACAATGCAGTAAAGGATGCTTACACAGTAGAAGTTCAAAACCGGTTTGAAGCACTTCAGTCAATGGATGAAGACCAGTCCACCGATTCAATATACCAGAATATAATAACAGCCCACAAGGAATCAGTTAAGAGGCATATCCCCCAGAAACCCAAACGAAAACAGTATGTGCCATGGCAAAACTCTGAGGTTACTTGTAAGAGAGAAGATCTTAAGATAGCCTACAAAGTTAAAACCGAACAACCAACAATGGAAAACATTAACAAGGTTGAGAAAGTTAAGGACGATCATAAATTGGCCTACAACATCAGCCAGGAAAAGTACATACAGGGTAAAATTGGAGCAATTACAACTGCTAACATACAGCAACAATCAAGACTTACCTGGCAAACTGTAAATGAGGTATCTGGTCGGAAAGGTTGTACAAAGGGGCGCCTCAAAGCCGATAGTCCTGAAGAACGTGTTGAGAAGTGGAAAAATCACTTCAGCAACTTGCTTGGGCAGCCACCATACATCGAGGTCAGCCCTACAAGGAAAATATATGACAAGACACTACCTATAGAAACAGGGGACTTCACACCTGCCGAACTCCAAAGAAGCATTAAAAGCATGTCCAATAATAAAGCGAGTGGATTAGATGAAATCCCAGCGGAGGTATGGAAAACAGGAGTGCTAAACAGACCATTATTGAATGTTTGCAACCGGATGTTAAAAGGGGAAAAGCCACCACCAATTTGTACTAAAGGTCAACTAAAGCCTCTCCCCAAGAAAGGAGACCTCGGCATACCAACAAACTATCGTGGGATCTGCCTGCTTGTGGTAGCTGCCAAAATATACAATAAAATGATTCTATATAGGAATAGACCTCACACAGAGAAACTACTGCGTAAGAGCCAAAACGGATTTAGACCAAATAGATCAACAATAGCTCAGATACTTTCGCCACGGAGACTGAGTGAAGGAATTAAGTCAAAGAATCTCCCACCAGTCATGACTTTTGTGGACTTCAAGAAGGCATTCGACTCCATCTATAGAGGTATAATGCTTGAAATCCTAAGAGCTTATGGAATACCAGAAGAAATTGTTGCTGGCATTGGATTGTTATATTGTGACACAGAAGCGCAGGTACTCTCACCAGATGGTGAAACTCAGTTTTTCTCAATCCTGGCTGGCGTACTGCAAGGTGACACATTAGCACCATTACTATTTGTAATCGTGCTGGATTACGCAATGAGGACAGCCACAAAGGGTGAAGATCTGGGATTCACACTTCAAGAACGCAGAAGTAGTAGATATCCGGCAACTACAGTCACAGACACCGACTTTGCGGATGACATCGCCCTGCTCTCTAATACACAAGCAGATGCACAGCTTCAACTAAATAAAGTGGAGAGGGCTGCTAAGGAGGCTGGATTGCATATAAATGCCACCAAGATCGAATTGATGACCTTTAATGTTGATGGAAACTTGACAACCATTGATAATAATCAACTAAGGAAGGTCGACGACTTCCAGTACCTTGGGTCATGGATAGAGAGTAGCAAAAAGGACATAGAAGTTAGGAAAGCAAAGGCTTGGGTAGCTCTATCAAAAATGGATACCATCTGGAAATCAGAAATCTCCAGGCACCTGAAGACTAAGTTCTTTCGAGCCACAGTGGAAAGTGTATTTTTATATGGGGGTGAGACCTGGACACTGACGAAATCACTTGAACAACGAATTGATAGTTGCTACACAAGACTACTAAGGGCCGCCCTAAACATCAGCTGGAGACAACACATGACAAACGCCGAGCTTTATGGTACAATACCACCTGTATCAACCACCCTCCGTGGACGCAGATTAAGATTCAGTGGGCACTGCTGGCAAAGTAAAGACGAGGTCACACCAGATCTACTTTTCTGGCAACCAACTCATGGAAAGCGTAGTCGTGGACGACCGGCCATAACATATATAGATCAACTTGAAAGGGATACTGAACTTGGGAGAAACGAAATTGCGACAACTATGGAGAATCGGGAAGCCTGGAAGGATCTCATTTCCACTGTCCGAGTTCGCTCGACCTAATAGTAGTAGTAGTATGGATGCGATAAATCATTAATCCATAGTCGACTGAAGCAAACTGAGTTACCGTCTGTTTCCGTTCAGTTTTACTGAACACTGTCGCCATATTTTCTTGCTCATTTTCTCTAAAATGTCTTCAGGACGTTTCGACATATGGAATACAGTCTTACACGTTAAACGATTATTTACATACAGTAGCTGCTTTATTGAATAAATCAGAACGCATTAATATAATATAAATGGAAATAATACATTCTGGAATACTGTAATTGAAGTTGTTTCCATGTTGTTGATTACTTTGCAGCGTTACATGTAGTACAAGCGTAACAAAATATATTTATTTAGTGCGATTTGTGTTTGGGGCCTTGAAGGACCACAAGTTATTTTTGTTCTGTTTCTCTGATACTGTACTATATCAACAATATCGTGTTGGGTGTTAAATAAAACACAAATATATAATATTTTGTAGCGGTTGCCGGTTGAAATGTTGATATTAATTTGTGCGCCATATATGTTTTGAAACGTCAACAATAGCCTTAATTGGCTTGTTTGTCTTTTGAATATACTAACCTGATTATAAAACGGATTCTCAAGATTCGATTATTTATGGCAACAGTAGTTCCAGTACTCTTATAGGAGTCCATGCTGGGCTCTAACTGCAGACGACACCAAATCTCTGGATGCACTAATATAAGAATGGTGCGCCGGGTTCATTGTGTCAAGTACAATGAACTGAACATATCTCCAAATAGACTCTATACAACTTTGAAGGTATTTCATTAGTCTCCCTTAACTTGACTCATTAACAAAGTCGCCTCCGCTTGGCAGGACATTGCCTTCGCCGTGAGGACCAGCTTGTGCTCAATCTTCCCATATGGAGCGAATAAGCATGGTAGACAGCCCATGGCTTTCTTGAGACGCATCTTAAAAGACACAGACCTTGAAGATGCGGATAATCTCGCGAATATCATGGGGGAAAGGGGTTGTGGAGACGCAATTTTGTCAATAAGCCGGCATATAATTAGCATATCATACCATTCATAGCATTAATGCATTGCGGCACGCCATTTGTGGATTGCATGGTAGTGGCAAAATATTTTCGTTAAACCAAGATATCATCTCTATGTGCAGCTGCACTCTAAGGTCGATTATAGTCTTAGTAATAGTAGATAATAATTCAGAAAGTTTGTGGATATTTTGGCAACCTGTGTTTAAGTGAGTCCATATTGTTTTCAATCGATTTTGCAACCATAGCTTCTAATTGGTTAGTTCTGAATACAGCTTGTGCATCGGAAGGCAATTAATCGATGTTGCTTTTATTACGGTGTTCAATGTTGACGTGTGACAGATGCACCATATTCTACACCATCACAAATAGAGGTTCGATTTCACACGATCGGTAAGTTGTAGAGAACCCACTAATCATCACAATTATACAATCGGATTTACAGTTTATAATTTCCAAAAATAACAAATAATTATTCACTTTTGTTGCCCTGATATTTATAATTTTAGTAGTGCAATGTCTAGAAAATTCGTCATTGACGTCCAGATGGGATCGAACTGGTGACCTCCAGGTTGGATGTCTAGCGCTCCAACCAAAATGCACTGTTGATTTTTGTTTCTAATTAGAAGACCGTTAGGGCTTATTACTGTAAAAGTATTCACCATCTACATAATCTATCTATCTATGTATATTGGGTGAACTCCACCGAAGCTCTATAGCTCGTCAGTCAATGAAAGTTATATCAATCGACGCAGCTCAATGCCAGGATGTGGAAAAAAGTTTTTGGAAAAAATTATCAAAGTGTATTTTTTTAATTTCGAAAAATAGCCCCATAACACGAAAATTGCCATCAACTCAACGATAGAAACACCAGCTGCTGGTACTCATGAGGGAGGGCCTAGTAATCCTACTACTATTGAATGGATAGGCCCAAACTGCAGAGAAGTATATTACTTGCCAAGTTTATTACTGTCTTATTCTATCCCAGACAGTAAGGGCACATCAACTCTTAGCTTGTAATGTCATTTGAATAAGCCGAATTTGAATGTCCCGTCAGCTGAATAGCTCTTCCCAGTGGATCCTACAGAATATTTATAAGGTTACTCGCTATGTTAGGTGGGAGGCCAGCTGATTGAATTTAAGCACTTGGCCGTTTAAATGTTTTATAGGTTAATAATGACATTTAAGGCCTGGGATTACTCTCTCTTTTATTGTATCAACAATGGGGAGAGACCCAACTACACAACGTTTGTCTATAGACGCACTTTCTAGTTATAGTAACAAGGTGTTGGCAAGCTGTGTTTTCTAGGTGTTTGTTATGAATCATTGTTGTTCTATGAACTAATTCTAGAGATGCAACCTCGATAGATAAGTTTTTACTGGGGTAAACGATACGCCTACACCTACACCTACACCTACTTAGGCAGGTTAGTAAAGAAGCAGGTTACAGAGACGGGTTGCATGGAACCAAAACAATAAACGAGAGATACAGTACTGTAGGAAACTTAATTTAATTGAGAATCAACAGTTTGGGGATCAACAGTCAGATTGGCTTACCGGCGGCAGGCCGGTACATGCACCTACTGTATAGGCGTGAATAAGCGTGTAGGGGTGATTGTAGGCGTGTCCCTGCGTAACGTTTACCACACCCCCCCCCCCCCCCCCCCCCCCACTTTTTTTTTTCTTTACCGAAAATAAGTTATATTTTTTATTGGTGGAATACTAGGACTAATCCCATCACACGTTTACTTAACTTACTTTTCGTATAATAGATTTGTTAACCACCTGAAAAACTAAATGGCAGACAGGGCACTAACGAAAAGCGCAAACATTCTTTATACATTATATTCTTTTAAATATTTGCGATATTCGTCAGATTCCCATCCACTCAGACTATTTCATATATTTATATTTATTTATCAATTAAATTAAATTCAATTCAACTTCAATTTATTAATAAATTAAATAATAATTTGGAATAAAATCAAATTCCCAATGCCAATCTATATACTGTATATATTAAGGCCGGAAAACACTTCACACATCCACAATCCCTGTAAATAAAAGCGTAACTAAATAGAATCGAGAGTTTAACCTCCGGCCCATCATACTTCCTCGCGCGACTCGTTAAATGACATAAACATTGTGTTAACCTTGAACGAACATCACGATCGAGATAGGAAACCGTAAAAATAATACCCGATCCCAAGGGCACCGGCCAATAATTCGACCCATTGTCCATTCGTGATTAAACGCGCATGTTGCCAGGCTTCTTATCTCACACAACTTGTTAGCGAAACAATCATTGAATCCAACGGAATAGGTCCCTTGGGATGTGCTACCTAAGTACCCGGTATCAGGTTAAAAGCTGCTAAATTTACCAATTTAAAACGTTAGAAGGAAATTGCTCAAGGAAAATTTAAGTTATTACAGAGGGGTTTCGTTCTGCTTACTTAGAAGAAACTGACGCGAATAATGTGCGGATTGGGTGGGCGTGTGCGTATTTCTGCACTTAACATGCATCTGGTGTTTAGTTAGTGAGGCTGAAAGACGGCGGGCCAGTTGGTTGTTACGCTAGCGTCGTCATCCCGTTTAAATGGCGGTAATGTATTTTACGTGATGAGGATTCTTGTCAGGACAGAACACGAGAGGTTCAGCAGTTCAATAACAAGCTGAATTCTAACCAATCAATAGCCACTGCTTCATTGTTTATAAGGTTGCATTGTACCAAAAACCTTCAGTAAGTTTATTGTAGCATCTACATTTAAATGTTTTTTTTATCTAAGATAATCAAGCAAGCAATTAATTAATACATTAATTTAATTACTATAGTCCAATTAATAAAATGTTTGATAGATTTTTTATACAGTTAAATTACATTTTTTCATTCCGTTTGAAATTATAATTACTGCGTTATTATTACGATCTTCAATTTGACCATTTATAATTAAATAAATATTTATATGCGGTTCCAATCAGAAAGAGTAAATGTTTCATGCAATTCAGGTAAGCGGAATGAGCCAACAACGCACGTTATAGTTCGCTCTCAATCAGCGAGTACTATCGAACTGTCAACCTTTCAGTCTTCCGATTGCAGCGTAATGTTTATAGTCTGAGCACAGAGTGCTTCCAACACACTCCACACCCTGTTCTGTAGTCGCCTTACAGTAAATATTGAGTATATCGTAACCATGGAAACGTTTACAATCTGGCAGTTACATGAGAAGCACCTCTGTACGTTACTTGTAAATAACTTTTGAAAGTCAATTTTTAACACAATATCCATTGGACATACTGTACTTATGGTATTGTACTTAAAAACGGGGGTAAACGCTACGCCTACACTTACACACGCTTACAATTACAATTACACCTACTTGTAGACAGGTTAGTAGTATAGTCAATACTTGTAGAGGAAAACTAGTAGAGACAAAAACTAGTAGAGACAAATACTAGTAGAGACAAATACTAGTAGAGGAAGATACTAGTAGAGGAAGATACTAGTAGAGATAAAAACTAGTAGAGACAAATACTAGTAGAGACAAAAACTAGTAGAGACAAATACTAGTAGAGACAAAAACTAGTAGAGACAAATACTAGTATAGACAAATACTACTACAGGAAGATACTAGTAGAGATAAAAACTAGTAGAGACAAATACTAGTAGAGACAAATACTAGTATAGACAAATACTAGTAGAGGAAGATACTAGTAGAGGAAGATACTAGTAGAGGAAGATACTAGTAGAGATAAAAACTAGTAGAGACAAATACTAGTAGAGACAAAATACTAGTATAGACAAATACTAGTAGAGGAAGATACTAGTAGAGGAAGATACTAGTAGAGGAAGATACTAGTAGAGATAAAAACTAGTAGAGACAAATACTAGTAGAGACAAAATACTAGTATAGACAAATACTAGTAGAGACAAATTATAATAGAGTCAAATACTATTAGAGAAAAAAAAACTACTAGAGACAAAAACTAGTAGAGACAAATACTAGTATAGACAAAAACTAGTAGAGACAAATACTAGTAGAGACAAAATAGTAGTATAGACAAATACTAGTAGAGACAAAAACTAGTAGAGACAAATACTAGTAGAGACAAATACTAGTAGAGGAAGATACTAGTAGAGGAAGATACTAGTAGATGAAGATACTAGTAGAGGAAGATACTAGTAGATATAAAAACTAGTAGAGGAAGATACTAGCAGAGGAAGATACTAGTAGAGATAAAAACTAGTAGAGACAAATACTAGTAGAGACAAATACTAGTATAGACAAATACTAGTATAGACAAATACTAGTAGAGACAAATACTAGTATAGACAAATACTAGTAGAGACAAAATACTAGTATAGACAAATACTAGTAGAGAAAAAACTAGTAGAGGAAGATACTAGTAGAGGAAGTTACTAGTAGAGATAAAAACTAGTAGAGGCAAATACTAGTAGAGACAAATACTAGTAGAGACAAATACTAGTAGAGACAAATACTAGTAGAGACAAATACTAGTATAGACAAATACTAGTATAGACAAATACTAGTAGAGACAAATACTAGTATAGACAAATACTAGTAGAGACAAAATACTAGTATAGACAAATACTAGTAGAGAAAAAACTAGTAGAGGAAGTTACTAGTAGAGATAAAAACTAGTAGAGGCAAATACTAGTATAGTCAATACTTGTAGAGGAAAACTAGTAGAGACAAAAACTAGTAGAGACAAATACTAGTAGAGATAAATACTAGTATAGACAAATACTAGTATAGGAAGATACTAGTAGAGGAAGATACTAGTAGAGGAAGATACTAGTAGAGATAAAATCTAGTAGAGACAAAAACTAGTAGAGACAAATACTAGTAGAGACAAATACTAGTAGAGACAAATACTAGTAGAGACAAATACTAGTATAGACAAAAACTAGTAGAGACAAATACTAGTAGAGACAAAATACTAGTATAGACAAATACTAGTAGAGACAAATACTAGCAGAGACAAATACTAGTATAGACAAATACTAGTATAGGAAGATACTAGTAGAGGAAGATACTAGTAGAGGAAGATACTAGTAGAGGAAGATACTAGTAGAGATAAAATATAGTAGAGACAAAAACTAGTAGAGACAAATACTAGTAGAGACAAATACTAGTAGAGACAAATACTAGTAGAGACAAATACTAGTATAGACAAATACTAGTATAGACAAATACTAGTAGAGACAAATACTAGTATAGACAAATACTAGTAGAGACAAATACTAGTATAGGAAGATACTAGTAGAGGAAGATACTAGTAGAGGAAGATACTAGTAGAGATAAAATCTAGTAGAGACAAAAACTAGTAGAGACAAATACTAGTAGAGACAAATACTAGTAGAGACAAATACTAGTATAGACAAATACTAGTATAGGAAGATACTAGTAGAGGAAGATACTAGTAGAGGAAGATACTAGTAGAGGAAGATACTAGTAGAGATAAAATCTAGTAGAGACAAAAACTAGTAGAGACAAATACTAGTAGAGACAAATACTAGTAGAGACAAATACTAGTAGAGACAAATACTAGTATAGACAAATACTAGTATAGACAAATACTAGTAGAGACAAATACTAGTATAGACAAATACTAGTAGAGACAAAATACTAGTATAGACAAATACTAGTAGAGAAAAAACTAGTAGAGGAAGTTACTAGTAGAGATAAAAACTAGTAGAGGCAAATACTAGTATAGTCAATACTTGTAGAGGAAAACTAGTAGAGACAAAAACTAGTAGAGACAAATAC
Organism: Nemertoderma westbladi; assembly: GCA_032718475.1. Taxonomy (NCBI): domain Eukaryota; kingdom Metazoa; phylum Xenacoelomorpha; order Nemertodermatida; family Nemertodermatidae; genus Nemertoderma; species Nemertoderma westbladi. The sequence goes on from JAUCBJ010007942.1 coordinate 12,893, forward strand.
TAGTAGAGATAAATACTAGTATAGACAAATACTAGTATAGGAAGATACTAGTAGAGGAAGATACTAGTAGAGGAAGATACTAGTAGAGATAAAATCTAGTAGAGACAAAAACTAGTAGAGACAAATACTAGTAGAGACAAATACTAGTAGAGACAAATACTAGTAGAGACAAATACTAGTATAGACAAAAACTAGTAGAGACAAATACTAGTAGAGACAAAATACTAGTATAGACAAATACTAGTAGAGACAAATACTAGCAGAGACAAATACTACTACAGGAAGATACTAGTAGAGGAAGATACTAGTAGAGATAAAAACTAGTAGAGGAAGATACTAGCAGAGGAAGATACTAGTAGAGATAAAAACTAGTAGAGGAAGATACTAGCAGAGGAAGATACTAGTAGAGATAAAAACTAGTAGAGACAAATACTAGTAGAGACAAATACTAGTATAGACAAATACTACTAGAGACAAAAACTAGTAGAGACAAATACTAGTAGAGACAAATACTAGTACAGGAAGATACTAGTAGAGGAAGATACTAGTAGAGGAAGTTACTAGTAGAGATAAAAACTAGTAGAGGCAAATACTAGTATAGACAAATACTACTAGAGACAAAAACTAGTAGAGACAAATACTAGTAGAGACAAATACTAGTACAGGAAGATACTAGTAGAGGAAGATACTAGTAGAGGAAGTTACTAGTAGAGATAAAAACTAGTAGAGACAAATACTAGTAGAGACAAATACTAGTATAGACAAATACTACTAGAGACAAAAACTAGTAGAGATAAAAACTAGTAGAGACAAATACTAGTAGAGACAAATACTAGTAGAGACAAATACTAGTACAGGAAGATACTAGTAGAGACAAATACTAGTAGAGACAAATACTAGTACAGGAAGATACTAGTAGAGGAAGATACTAGTAGAGATAAAAACTAGTAGAGGAAGATACTAGCAGAGGAAGATACTAGTAGAGATAAAAACTAGTAGAGACAAATACTAGTAGAGACAAATACTAGTATAGACAAATACTAGTAGAGACAAATACTAGTATAGACAAATACTAGTAGAGACAAAATACTAGTATAGACAAATACTAGTAGAGAAAAAACTAGTAGAGGAAGATACTAGTAGAGGAAGTTACTAGTAGAGATAAAAACTAGTAGAGGCAAATACTAGTATAGTCAATACTTGTAGAGGAAAACTAGTAGAGACAAAAACTAGTAGAGACAAATACTAGTAGAGACAAATACTAGTTTAGACAAATACTAGTACTACTACTAGGATCGGCATGCTGCATTGCAGCTGCATTTTTAAGAATGCTGTGCCGGCTTGTCAACAAAATTGCACCGCCACAACTCCCTATCACCCATGACATTTGCTAGATCATCTGCATCTTTAAGGCCAGTGTCCTTTAAGATACGTCTCAAGAAAGTCATGGGCTGTCCACCATGCTTATTCACCCCATGAGGCTGCCAAAGTACAAGATTATGCACTGGCTGGTCCTCACGGCGAAAGCAATGTCCTGCAAAGCGGAGGCGATTTTGTTCTAGTGTCAAGCTTGGGGGAACCAATGAGACACCTCCAATGTTATATAGTGTCTGGTTGGAGATGTGTGCATTGTACTTGACACAATGAACCCGGCGTAGCATTCTTGTGAATGTGCCATCCAGAGATTTGGTGTCCTCAGCAGTTAGAGACCAGCATGGACTCCCGTAGAGGAGTACTGGAACTACTGCTGCTCTAAATAATCGGACCTTAAGTTTCCGATTAATTCTCGGTGACTTCCAAATCCTGGAAAGCCTATTCAAGGCTGCCCATGCCTTTCCCTTACGTATTCGAAGGTCCTCACCTGACTTCCGGATCCATGATCCCAGGTAACAGAAGTCGTCCACATGCTCAAGCATACCATCCTTTGAGCTTATGCTCATCCGATCAGAGACTTGCTGAGGACTTTCAAAGTTAACTGTCAGAATTTTGGTCTTTCTGGAGTTAATAAAAAGACCAACACTAGAAGCAGCATGTTCTAATGAGCTGAGGAGCCGTTGGGCTCCCTCTAATGATTCTGAGAGTACTCCTAAGTCATCAGCAAAGTCTAGATCAGTTAGGTACTTGGCAGGATTTCCTCGACTTCTGGAGCCAGTAGGTGGAGTTATCATCACCCCATCATCATTATAATGATCTAAGGACATCCTAGTAGAGACAAATACTAGTAGAGACAAATACTAGTATAGACAAATACTAGTATAGACAAATACTAGTAGAGACAAATACTAGTATAGACAAATACTAGTAGAGACAAAATACTAGTATAGACAAATACTAGTAGAGAAAAAACTAGTAGAGGAAGATACTAGTAGAGGAAGTTACTAGTAGAGATAAAAACTAGTAGAGGCAAATACTAGTATAGTCAATACTTGTAGAGGAAAACTAGTAGAGACAAAAACTAGTAGAGACAAATACTAGTAGAGACAAATACTAGTATAGACAAATACTAGCATAGGAAGATACTAGTAGAGGAAGATACTAGTAGAGGAAGATACTAGTAGAGATAAAAACTAGTAGAGACAAAAACTAGTAGAGACAAATACTAGTAGAGACAAATACTAGTATAGACAAAAACTAGTAGATACAAATACTAGTAGAGACAAAATACTAGTATAGACAAATACTAGTAGAGACAAATTATAATAGAGTCAAATACTATTAGAGAAAAAAAACTACTAGAGACAAAAACTAGTAGAGACAAATACTAGTACAGGAAGATACTAGTAGAGGAAGATACTAGTAGAGATAAAAACTAGTAGAGGAAGATACTAGCAGAGGAAGATACTAGTAGAGATAAAAACTAGTAGAGGCAAATACTAGTATAGTCAATACTTGGAGAGGAAAACTAATAGAGACAAAAACTAGTAGAGACAAATACTAGTAGAGGACGATACTAGTAGAGGAAGATACTGGTAGAGATAAAAACTAGTAGAGGCAAATACTAATATAGTCAATACTTGTAGAGGAAAACTAATAGAGACAAAAACTAGTAGAGACAAATACTAGTATAGACAAAATACTAGTATAGACGAATTCTAGTCGAGACAAATTATAATAGAGTCAAGTACTATTAGAGAAAAAAAACGATTAGAGACAAAAACTAGTAAAGGAAAATACTAGTAGAGACAAATAATACCATAGACAAATACTAGTAGAGAAAAACTAGTTGAGAAAAAACTAGTAGAGGCAAATACTATTAGATGCAAATAATACAAGAGGCAAGTACTGGATATAAAAAATAGTACATAAAAAGTAGATACAAATACCAGTAGAGATAAAACTAGTAGAAACAAGTTCTAAGAATAATATATTAAACGATATTTGTTGGGCGTATTGAAACTTCTTTTTCAACAAGTCTAATTGACGGAAACTTTGAGTATATTTAATATTACGTCATCCTTGGATGGTCAAACACAAAATTATAGTTATCATTAATTAATATCCGAATATGGGCAAAAAATGATCAGGCGACATGATATTTTAATTAATAAACTCTAAATAAATTTAATTAAAAAGTGACCTAATCGGGGAAAATACTTAACAGATAAAATCTAACCAAAACAGTAAACGCCAATGATGATACTGAATTAGGACTTTATTTCGGGATATGGCGCGATAAAAGGTTAGTGTAGGATATAATACTAATTTAGGGTTAATTTTTTTCATAATTTAATTATCGGAATTTTGAATTGAATTGAATTTTAAAGTTCTGTTGGAAATCCTGGTCTGATGATGAGGTATTTTCAAGAAGGCGATGCTAAAAGTACTCCGTAGAATCCAGACTTTTACGTGGGCAAAACCATGAAAATCAATTTAACATTACAAATATATTTATTTCATAAACAATAACTCGCATTACGAATTGAATATAGGACCCATTTTAGTTCAATTGTTTAGTTATGTTGTTCAATATTGCTTCTGTGCTACCCTGTTGTGATGTGATATATTACTGTTAGTGTTAGATGCTATAATACTGTAGTTTATATTGCTTTTGGATTACGTAATATTTTAATTACTTGTATTTTGATTATCTACTGTATATATTAAATGTTATTGTTTTTGTAGGGAAAAGCTATTTAATTAAAACTCAATTGAATTTGTTAAGATCACTGACACTTTAACATTTTCTGGAATTATTAAGTGCTAAAATTAAATATTAGCAAAAACTGAAAAACTGGGGAATTTTACTATAATATTCTGGAATAAGGATTTCTATGGAAAGCAGAAACTAATAATTTACGCTGGTGGCAGATTAAATTACAATAAGCTTTTCAATCAATAAGGTCTCATTGGATATAAACTCATATATTTTATTATTAAATGCCTGATAATAAAGCGCGTTGCCTTTACAGTGGCCCAAGTCAATATACGTTAATTAGTTTTAGTACCACGCCCAAGAGAAAGGCATTCAACATATCAATAAATTATATCAATATTAATAAATTATTAATGAAATATTTATTGGCAATCCTAAATAATAACGTACGTTTGAATATATTGGTTGCCATGGATGCAACCTAATAACATCTGCAGTGATAGTAATATTCGGGCTTTATTAAAAATTATATTAAGATATTTCCATCTTTGGTGTGTATATGAAGAGACAGCAACAATACCTGCAATATCCTACTGTAAAGTTTGTGAATCAAATCATAAATCCGACCTTCTCACCAAAACAGTAAACTTCAAGTAAGCGAATATATTGCAGTATCGATCTCTTATAACCGGTGAGGCAGAAAACAGTCTACGAGCAGACAAACTTCGATGAAACAAAATCCCGCGCAGCGAATCCTAAAATCAGGCTGACTCACTGACGGACTAAGGGGCTCGTATACTTTGCCGCGGTGTGATTTATATGGTTGGGCGAAGGGACGCTAGCTAGGTACAGAGGCAGAGATTTGGAGATGTCTAACTAGCGGGCAAAGCACAGTAAGGACGAAAGTTTATTTTATATATTTTGAGGTGTAAATAATTTCTAACGCGCGTGTGTTAATTCTGAACGGTCAAAAGCAGTTTTGCTCCTTCACATATATAATTACTGGGTACGGTGTGCATTTTACGAATATTCTAATTTTATAACTTGTAGGTCCAATACTCACGAATGATAAGGTTCCTTCCCCTCTTGCGTATTTCCAGGACTCAAATTCAGGCATAAGGTTAATGCTACGCCCAGAATTCGGCAATTTTAATTTACCAGGTCCCTAATACTAAGAAGAAATGTGTTAGTTTACTACAGTAGGCGTACTGTTACTAATAGCTATCCTGGCGTCCTATCTAGAATTTTAGTCACCTAGGTAGGCTGGGTAACTTCCTATTAGGGCGTTGGCGGGGACACGGTAGATGTTAGTATATCCCTAATAGCCTCAATTTATTTGCGCCTAGTTGTAAACTGCCCTACCGCCTGAACGGTACAATCCCAATTCAGGTGAAAACACAGCAACCCTCCTAGCCTACAAGTTCTAATGCAATGGACACCGTCGTACTACAAATAGTCGCACACGCACCTGTACTTAGCAAGAGTTAGGCGTACAGTTTGCTGCACCCTACCAATTTGTATGCTTCGTACCGGTGTGCCTACGTCCTATCTGCGTACTAGTATCTGCCTGCGCTCTCCCCCCGTAGGAATGTGAAGGTCTACTGTGGTTTTTCCTGAATTAAGACAGTACAGTCCCTAAGATGTAATTTTAGGCTCACAGCGTGTCACTACTTCTACCTTTTGATCTTTGACTTAGGTAGCGAGGCGTCGAACGCTGTCTAACCTTTCAGGCGATGGGCGAATAACTCAAGATGGTATTGCGGGTTGTCTCTTGTCTACATTCCCCTGATGTTCCCGTTCATTGCTGCGGCCCGATCTCTAGCCGGCCATCCTGTCCCTTAGGTTTGTTCACCGTAGTGAATCATGGTGAAAGAAAAGCAGATAGCGGTATTTCTGAATTTATTGCAGATAATAATACAAAATGTAATCTGAATACTAATGACAGAATAAACAAATATCAGATAACTCAGAGAGATAGATTATGGTATACTTGCACGACATAAGAGATTAAGATTGATAGATAACTAATGAACAAATCGCACCTTTATAGCAAATTTGTGCTGCAATCAATCGAGAAAATTCTCGATTGTTCTATAGGTTCTAACAGGGTTTTAAAGATAGCTATTGGTCCAGCTAATATATAACTTGCACGACATTGGTTACAATCAAATAACTACAGTCTCATTGGTACAGACAAATGCAATTAATTTGTAGCGGTTAATTTAAATGAGTTGAAATTCTGTACAAAAAATAATTCGCACTTACTAGGATTCGAACTCAATACCTACTACACATATAATTTCCAACGCTCTACCGACTGAGCTACTGAACCACTTGACCAATAGGCGTACAAATGATAGAACAAACACAAATGAGGACTCAAAGTAATCTTTTACAAAGTTAATTCGAATAAAATTAAAATTTTGAAAATCCACGGCATTTAGGGAATATAATTCTATACCGCTCCATGAAAACAGGATATTATCGTGCATAAAATATACGGTTTTCACCAATAATCAGTCAAACTATAGAATACTTAGGGCGTACTTACATATTTACAATTAAATTTCAAACAATACTTCCTTTCTACGTAATGATTCGATACAAAAATAGTTACAAATTCAAACTTTACGTATTTAAGGCTTTACCAAGTAAGTACAATATAAATCTAAATTAAATTCACCAATATAAATCTATTGCATCTCAATATTGCATAAATTCAAACAATTACAAATACAAATAAATGAAAACAATAAGAAAGTCTCGCGAGTCTTCCATCTACTATTGCATCTCAAATATTGCATAAATTCAAGTAATTACAAATACTTTCGTACCTAAATGTAGATTGCATAAGTTCGGACTAATTACAAATATGAGTCTTTCTAAGCACAAAACTTTCTAACTATAAAACTTTCTAAATACAAAATATAACACTTTACAAATGAAACTATAAGAAAGGCCCACGAGTCTTCCATCTACTCTTACTTTCTATTTCACTGTAAATACAAATACTGCTTATAAGATATAAATTGCATAGTATTCGGAACAATATAAATTGCATAAGTTCGGAATAATATAAATTGCATAAGTTCGGAATAATCACAAATATAAAATATAAATTCTTACTAAATATAAGTTTTACTAAATATAAGTTTTACTAAATATAAGTTTTACTAAATATGAGTTCTTATTTCTAAATTTCATAAATTCGGAACAATACAAATTGCATAAGTTCGGAATAAACACAAATATAAATATAAATTCAAATAAATCACAAAATCATAAGAAAGGCTCACGAGTCTTCCGTCCACCCTTGCCCTCCCTTTTATCGCTTAGTTGATCGAGCCCTGCCGCGTCCTCGAAAACTGCGCACAGGTGACTTTGCTCGCGATATGGGACTCGTGGGGCGAGTCACTGGTTTTGTTTGGACGTTGAGAGACGGTGCGACCATTTCCTCGCAAATTCGTCTATTTAGCATCCCAAAACCTCGACCGATTCCTCGTGACCGATCAGTTGTCACTACAGTTGGTAGAACGTCTGGGAACGCGCGAGAAGCGGACGATGCAGACCCAAGAGTAGCTTGCGCCCCCTGTTGATCAGCTGGTGTATGTCCCGATCCTCCTACTGGTTCTCTAGGAAGCGATACCGTATCCCGAGTAACTCGAATGGTCGGCTCAACTCCCTTGCGTTCTTCTATATTAATAATTTTCTTTAATTGTTGGCCCACTTTCTGGACCCGTATGATCCTACCCTGTCCGTCCTCCCGAGGGTGACGTGCAGACGGCGCAACCGGAGTGGCTGGTACATTTGTCGCCTCTAGGACCTCTTCTTCCTCGAATACGCTCGCTCGTATACGTTTATGGTAAAACGCGGCTCGGTACGCCCATGCACGGTTAACCAAGCTCCTTTGTTCCGCTTTTCAGTTCGGAAACGATCGAATTCACCATACGTAATGCGATTAACGACTTTCTGAAAATTCCACGTGTTTTTGTTATCCGGGTGAATCTGTAGTAGATACTCGCGCACTACTCGGAATCCACTGTCGTGGGGCAAAATATCGACTACCTCGATAAGTTCGTCATATTGGGGCATAGCGGAGATGTATCCTTCCGACATCATCGTTTGAGGATTTACCGCCCAAAATCCGAGATGCGCTCTCATCGGAAACCGTCTTCTTTGTGCTGATACATGTTCGTCGGCTAAATCTTCCCACTCATCAAATAACTTCCTCACGAGTTTTACAGATTCGTGTTCATAGGGTATGTCTCTTAGTTGGCATTCAGATGCTCGATGTCCCTTTATATTGCAATAAGTACATTGAGCCATAAATCTCCAGCAAGTATAAAAGGTATGAGACCCTTGATCTCCACACCATCCACAGATTAGCTGAGTCGTAGTAATGTTCTTTCCACTGCACTTTGTCATATGATGTCCAGCGACGCCACATTTACTACACATCGTATTGGCAGGGTACCACACTCGTTCGTATATAAGATCCCCAATCGGTCGAGCGCTTCCTCCCACACTATAATCGTAATCATCTGGGTCTATGGGTTGGTAGGTTTCTGAAGGTTGTATACAAACTATAGCATCTGTTGCTTCAAGTTGTCGAATCTCCGTCTGAGATTTCTTCGGGAGGTTCCTTTCTATCTCAAGAAGTTCCTCTAAAGGATCGTCAGCGATCGTAGTAGTTACTTCGAAATCATCACCGAGGTGACCGATAGGCGCGCGCGTCTGCCGTGATTCTTCCGTAATCTCCACGATACGTTCTCCTTCATAGGGTAACAATGTAAACATAGATGGTCTTTCGATAAGAGATCCCGCACAGCGAAGATACACATCTCGAAATATACTAAATCCTGCTCGAGTAAAGGCATTACACTGAGCGTCGGAGTTGTAGAAGGGTTCAAGGAATCGTCTAAACACGTCGGTATGAATTCTCCCTTCCATGTAGAACGTATGATCTTCTCCGAGACAAAGTGGATGTGGACGCGGGTTGACTGATTTGCCTCGTCCAGCGTAAGTTCAAATACATCGGGTTCAACAACCTTAGGTGGGTAAATGACAGTTTCTCCCGCCTTTGGTCCGGTCATAGCAAATGAATGATATGGATTCGATAAAGGATACCCTCCTTCCTGGTAGCGTAGTTGTTGATGGTTCGAACACCTCGCCAATATCGGTTCGGGATTTTCCTTATTCAAACGCATCGGAATCGCATTTCGTTGTTCGCGCATACAAGAACCGCATTGATAATAAAGTTTATAAACTGAAAATGCTTCCTTGGTTTCTCTATCGTCCCCTCGAGTTCGTCTGTAAAGATGCATTCCATCAAATTCATCTCTTACCGCGGGCATAGGTTCGTGCGCCTTTAGGTATTGCATGGTATGATACAAACGACTAATTTCAGTATCGGGGTCTTCGCTAATGTCTCCCGTATCACACAAAGCGTCGTACGGGTAAAGTTCATTGAAGGTTTTGCGCAAACTTTCGATTCTTTCGTTTAATGCATTTTGTCTTCTCTTTAATACGTTCGAGTCATATTTAGTTCTCGCGAGTTTCGCTGTACTTTCCGATAATTCCTTTATACCGAATATAGTATAGTCCTTGGCTCCAAATCTTTCGAATGGCGCTGCTGCCTCCTCTTGGATATCATATCCCCATCTCGGCTCTCCTTGTATCCCTTTCTCCATAATTAGAGGTGTAGTTACATAATCATTACTACTAGAGGGAATACAACAGAGTTTGTAGTTAGTTGTGAGGAGACGTGAGAGTTTCGTCTGCCCTTTGGGCTCGACAACGCTCTAACCTCCTACCCATAGCCTAAGATCTAACAAAATGTTTTGGTTTGGGAGTTTTCTTTGAAGGCGATTCCATTTCCAATGTTGATTTATGGGTTTGACGCGATCCTGACTGTCTGAAGTCGTGTTAGTCAGTCTGTCTGTCTGTCTGTGTGTCGGTTTGTCTGTCAAAAATTAAGGAAACATGAGATCTAATAAAATGTTTTGCTTTTGGGTGAAATGAAATCACCGACCAAGAAAACCCCATAATTGTTTGTTAATTTGAGATATTTCTCAATTTTGACAGACAAGCAGACAGAAAGACCGACAGACAGACAGACGTACAAATTAAATAATCAATCAAAAGTAAAAAATAGATATCGGAAATGAAATCACCGACCAAGAAAACCCCATAAATAAATTTGTTTGTTAATTTGATTTAGTTCTCAATTTTTACAGACAAACCGACAGACAGACAGACAGACAAACAGACAGAACGTCTAGATTTCTTCAAACTGAAAAAGTGAAATTTTAACTGTAATTACCACCCAGTGACATTTTAAATGTTATCACCACCCAGAAAAACCCCATAACACAAATTTTGAATAGTTTGTGCGCTTCTTAAATTTTAACAGACATACAGACATACCAAAAACAGACAGACTGACTGACATGCAAACAATCGTCTAGAATCGGTAAATAGTGAAAACCGACATCGTATTTGAAATCATCGGCAAATAAAAACCCAATAGCAAAAAAATGTAGGTGGTGGTGCTTTATTTATTTATTTGTTACATTTTTATACATTTTTTACATACAGATTTTTTTTGCCGAAATAAAAACGAATTTGGGCTAAACTGGCTGTGAGTCTAAAATACTCACTTTTTTGATCCCAAACTATTATCAGAAAATAAGCAATCAAGAATTAGTAATAAATATAGGGGAGTCTATTTATTGACGTAACTTATTGAAACAAGACCGTGTAAAATTTAATTAAAATTTTAAGAAAGGCTCGCAAGTCTTCCTCTCTTGTTTCTCTAATTTTAAGTTCCACCCGACTGTACCCTGAAATCTATTCACTGGAGAAAATTTTAAAAATTTTTCAAATCCAAATGGATTGTCTAAAATGTCGAAAATGTCTCAATATTGTGAGTTCCAAGTAGAATTCCATTTCTTATACCTACAAATCCCGCTCCTATGTGACACATAAGGGTACTACCCTCAATGTTCACATATAAAGACAATGGAATTCTACCGCTGTCCTTACTACGGTGTACAGGTACGTGGAAATCTATTTGTAAACTCCTAATTATTTACTAGTATTAGGTGGAGATTTGTAGTCTCCAGACTCGTTACGAGTCTCTTCAAGAAGTACGAGACGTTGAGTCGGTCTGTCTACTGTACGACCGTCAATTGTCCGTACTGTCACAGTTCTTGTCACTCCATCCATAGATGGATGTGTGGCTAAAATTACACCTGTTATCCAGAAGCGTCTTTTTAGATTCACTTCTGCTAACAGCACGTGATCTCCCGGCTTTAATGCGCGGGTGTTATTGTACCAAGTTGTTCTGGCAGAAATAGAGGGCAAATAATGGTTTTGCCATATTTCCCAGAATTTGTTAGCCAGTAGTTGCGTGATTTTCCACGCTTTTCTACCGTAGCTATCGCTTTCTATTGGAATAGAAATAGGCATTAATGTGGTCGGTGCCTGCATTAGCAGGTGTGCCGGTGTCAAAGCAAACTGAGATTGTTTGTCATCGGGTACTAATACTATTGGTCTAGTATTTAGTATTGCCTCGATTTCAACAAACAGTGTTGTCAGTTGGTCGTCTGTCAATATGTGGTTTACTGGAATGACCTTTGCCATTGCCGTCTTTATAGATCTAATCAATCTCTCCCAGACTCCGCCTCTCCATGGACTATCTGGAGGATTAAACTTCCAAACAATCTTGTGAGGTTGTAGTTCGTTCGAGATTTGATCATGATCTAATTTCTTAAAGGCTCTAGCAATCTCATTTCGAGCACCAACAAAGTTTGTCCCTTGGACCTGGGATCATGGATCCGGAAGTCAGGTGAGGACCTTCGAATACGTAAGGGAAAGGCATGGGCAGCCTTGAATAGGCTTTCCAGGATTTGGAAGTCACCTAGAATTAATCGGAAACTTAAGGTCCGATTATTTAGAGCAGCAGTAGTTCCAGTACTCCTCTACGGGAGTCCATGCTGGGCTCTAACTGCTGAGGACACCAAATCTCTGGATGGCACATTCACAAGAATGCTACGCCGGGTTCATTGTGTCAAGTACAATGCACACATCTCCAACCAGAGGTGTTCGGACACTTCCCCCCCGGACACTTCCCCCCCGGACAGTTCCCCCCCGCTCAAGTAGGACACTTCCCCCCCGGACACTTCCCCCCCAGACACTTCCCCCCCGCGGACACTTCCCCCCCGACTGTTCTTAACTTCGCACATTCGTATTTTTCATTTTGTAAGGTAAACGGACCGCTTGTATCCAGATAAGTTGTATCCAATTTTCCTTTCGTAGCTCAGAAAGTGATCTTTTGCATCCCGATTTTACATTATTATTTATGTTTTATTTAACAAGCTTTATTTATGGGTTTTATCAATGCAATTACATCGTATTGTTTGCTAATCTTTAAACAATTAATTATATTAGATGACCTATAAATTCCATCCCCGGAATGATATACTGTTTTTATTAACTATAGAATTATAATAATTAATTGTTTTAATTATAGGTATTATTATGTAATAGTCTTCTTCAAATTGTAGCAGATGGGGATGAATATTATTGTTGCAATCAAAATTATACCTCTCCAGGGTAAAATCGGTGTGCGTCGACCTGTATTCTGTGTTCAGCATTACTTATTGATATACATATTACTACTATACATACTATATAGATATTATACACACTACATATTAAATTTTCTGGTTACTTGCAATATTTTTAATAGGATTTTGTTGAATTATATAATATTGTAGTAATTTATATATTAAATTGGTTAACATTCAATACAGCTCCTACTTTAGGCTTAGTCAATTTATTATCTGATGATACAAACATGAATTAATTATTTCAAAATGGTCTTAAGTCTTTCACCACGGGCACTCAGGGAAATGCCGGGGTCTGGGGGCGATAACCTCCAAGAAAAGAAGCGGGGGTTTGGGGGCGGCAGCCCCCAAGAAAAGAAGCGGGGGTTTGGGGGCGGCAGCCCCCAAGAAAAGAAGCGGGGGTTTGGGGGCGGTAGCCCCCAACAAAAGAAGCGGGGGTTTGGGGGCGGCAGCCCCCAATTAAAAGAAATTAAAAGAATTAAAGGAATTAAAAGAAAAACAAACAAAATTTGACTATAAAAATGTTTCTTTTATAATTTTGAAAAAACTTGTCTAGATACAACTTGTCCTGTAACCATCTTTAACTTTTGTTCATTGCTTTGATGCACCCAGATTAATTTTAACACTTTAACTGGGGGGGAAGTGTCCGGGGGGCAAGTGTCCGGGGGGGAAGTGTCCTACTTGGGCGGGGGGGAAGTGTCCGGGGGGGAAGTGTCCGGGGGGGAAGTGTCCTAGATCCCAACCAGACACTATATAACATTGGAGGTGTCTCATTGGCTCCCCCAAGCTTGACACTAGAACAAAATCGCCTCCGCTTTGCAGGACATTGCTTTCGCCGTGAGGACCAGCCAGTGCATAATCTTGTACTTTGGCAGCCTCATGGAGTGAATAAGCATGGTGGACAGCCCATGACTTTCTTGAGACGCATCTTAAAGGACACTGGCCTTAAAGATGCGGATGATCTAGCAAATGTCATGGGTGATAGGGAGTTGTGGCGGTGCAATTTTGTTGACAAGCCGGCACAGCATTCTTAAAAATGCAGCTGCAATGCAGCATGCCGATCATAGTAGTAGTCCCTTGGTCTGAGTACAAGCATTTTACTAGTCCGCGTCTAGCGATAAATCGCCGCAATGCTAGTATAAACACGTTGGTGGAAAGATCCATCACACGTTCAATATGAACTGCCCTACTGGACATACATGTGAAAATCAGTCCCCAGCGTTTTACTAATATACGTCCACGTTTCGTATGTATGGGACCAAAGCAATCAATTCCAGTCTCTGTAAAAGGTGGTCTGAATGCTTGAAGTCGTGCTTGTGGTAGTTCACTCATTTCTTGGGTACCTATTCTAGAATGTACCTTTTTACAAATAATACACGTACGTGTCACTGAACTTAACGCTTTACTGGGTCTAATTAATACAAATCTTGTACGTAAGTAGGAAAGACAGTGGTGTCTTCCAGCGTGTTTCAGATGTAAATGTGCGTCCAGTATCATTGCACGTTGTAGTTCGTGGTGTTGCGGTATTATTATTGGGTATCTAAAGTTTGTGTTAAAGTCAATGTTTTGAAGCCGAGATTTATGACAAATTAAGCCATTATAAATAATCGGACTCCAACTCAGTATTGGTGACGACTTGATTGGTTGACCTTGATTTATAGATGTGAATTCGCGCGCGAAATATCGCAGTTGGTAATGGCGAATTAATTTAATCTCACACCTGTCAATCTCAGACAATGTAAGTCGACGTGTAAAGTCTCGTTTGCCTTTAACGTATTGTACAAAACGTACAATCCACGCTAATTTTCGGCAAGAGTTTGTCCAAGAATCTGTTAGGTTTACAATACGGTCGACGTAAGTATTTGTGACGTCATCAGGTAAGTCAATGGAGAATTTGGAAGGTTTTGAATTACTAGAAGGGCCCACGGGTCCGCCGGTAAGTATTCCCTTGTTGACTGTTGATCCGTCCGGGTCTACAAGTAATTTGTCCTTCTTCGTCTTCTTACCTTGATTGTCAGTACTTTGTAAGTCGATCGTTAATGGTGGTTTGAACTCTATGGGGTCAGCAGGTTTCGGTAAACTTATTTTTCTGCCGATATTAATCTCAGGTTTCACCATAGGTTGCAAGTTCGGTATGTCTCTTGAGCGCAAAGTAACACCTGTATTTACATTAGCGTAGGTACTACCCACATCTGTAATACATGAGGTTTCACCGTGCTTATGGTTGCTCAAGTGTGTCAAAATTGGTAGTTTGTCAATACAAGGCCGCTCCAATAGGGAAACTGCGGCTTTATTGTTTGTCAATATGTTACTAGTGTCTGGTAGAACATTTTGTGACATGTCTGGTAAAATGTTTCGCGGAACATCCGGCGAAATATCTAGTGACGTGTCTGGCAAAATGTCTGGTTGGCTGTCTAGTAACGTGTCTGGCGATACGTCTGGTAACGTATCTGGCGATACGTCTGGTAACGTATCTGGTTGTTTGTCAATAGAAGGCCGCTCCAATAGAGAAACTGCGGCTTTACTGTTAGTCGATACATTACTAATGTCCGGTAGAACATTTTGTGATGTTTCTAACAAAATGTCTAGTCGACTGTCTAGTAACATGTCTGGTTGACCGTCTGGCGATATGTCTGGTGTAGAAAGGCTCGCAAGTCTTCCTCTCTTGACCTTTGAAGTTATATCTTTCCATTTCGCCTTCGGTTTTTTCTTGAGTTTTGCCGCCGTCGTCCTTTTCTTTGCCTTCCCCTTTTTTGGTTTCTTGATTTCGGCGTCCTTAGGGATAGTGTTAGACTTGTTGTCGTATAACGGAGGCCAATTTAGTGTTGGTCTTTGTAAGAATTGTGGTCCGTGCTGCCAAAATTCTTTGTTCTCTGGTTTACAGAATTCCTCAGGCATCATTCCTCGCGACGCAATATCAGCTGGGTTTTGTGGGCCGGGACAATGTCGCCAATCCTCTTTTATTGAACGGTCTAGAATTTCTGCGCGACGGTTAGCTACGAATGTCTTGAATTCAAGTGTGTCGTTATTTATGTAAAATAAAACCAACGTCGCGTCAGTCCAATAAAATATCTGTAAACTTGACAGTAGTTCTGTCTGTATGAGGTTCACGATGGTGGTTGACAGGGTTGCGGCTTGTAGCTCAGCTCGTGGTGTCGTCATATACTTAGTAGGCATTGTTTTTGCCTTAGAAGTAATGAGCGAAACATCGAATTCTTCTGAGTCTACTTGTCTGCGCAAGTACGCTGCCACACCAAAGCCGTTGTCACTGGCGTCAGAAAAACAATGTAATTCCAAGTTGTCAGGAAACGTTGTTTGTAATGGAAAGTAGACTCTGGGTATGGAATAATCCTCTAGCGAAGACAATTCCGCCTCCCAGGTCTTCCATAAGTCCACTTGGTCTGATGAGATCTGCTCGTCCCATGTCAGTCCATCCTTCCAAATACTGCGCATATAAATGCGGGCTTGCAGTATTACTGGACTGATGAATCCTAATGGATCGAACAATCGGCTGAATTTTGACAAGCATGATCTCTTTGTCAGTGTGTTTTCTTGACTGTCCAGTCTCACTTTCACTCGAAAGTTGTCTGTGTTTGGGTCCCAAAAGAGCCCCAACACCTTGGTCGTCGGTAGTGGTTCGAACTCTAGGTCAATGTCACCACCTCCACGCTCAGTCGTTCCGAATGAGTCTACTAATTCGGCACTGTTTGAGGCGAATTTGGTGAGGTTAAAACCTCCGCCCGCTAAGCAGTCCCGTAATTGATGTGCTACTGTTGTAGCACGTTCTACTGTGTCGCAACTCTGTAAACCGTCGTCAACGTAAAAGTCACGCTCCACAATCCTAATTATCTCTGGGTCATACAAATGTTTCTGATCCCTAGCGGCTTGTTTTAGGGCGTACATCGTGCAGTTTGGGCTGTCTCTGGCACCGAAAACGCGAACTTGCATTTGGTAAGTCGCCGGTGGTAGACTTAAGTCTCCTTCCAGGTACCAGAGGAACCGCAAACTGTCTCTGTCTCGCTCTAACGCTCTCACTTGGTGAAACATCGCTTCAACGTCGCAAGTAAAAGCTACTTGACGCTGACGGAAGCGCATAATCACCCCCATAAGATTATTATTCATGTTTGGTCCATCCATCAACTCGCTATTGAGGGACATTCCCTCAAACAGAGCCGCACAGTCATTGACTACACGTACTTTGTCTGGTTTGTCGGGGTGTCTCACGTAGTGATGTGGCAAGTAGTACGTCTGGTCGGTCACTATCTCTGGGTTAGTCATCCGGATAGCGTATCCCTTGGTCAAATACGTCTCCATCTGAGTGTTGTACTGCAGATGGGCTTTCTCGTCCTTTAATAGACGTTGCCGTATTGAGTGTAGACGTCTTAGAGCCAGTGGATAGTTATTTATGAGTTTAGGACTTTGGCTACGCCATAACATCCCTACCTCATAATGTCCGTCCTCCGTCTGTCGGATAGTATCTTCCATGATCTTCAGAGATTGTTTCTCCTGTTCCGACATACAAGGTTCGTAGCTACCAGGTTCAGCTGTATCTTGTTCTAACCACCTGATAGTCTTCTCCGTTAATTCTTTGTCCAATACAGCTTGTTCCAATTGATGATTTCTCAACGCGTCATTATCGATCTCGACGGGTATTGTTGAGGTTATTGGGGTAGGTAGACTCGCAAGCCTTCTGGCGTTATCATCTGTCGTCGATGGAATCTCTAGCTGACTCGTCTTCTCCCCAAGTTCTAAACTCACCTGGTGGGTTAGCTGCTCCTTGTGACTTATCATACTAGTCACACGTCTGTCATGTTTTGTCGACTGTAGTGTAGTATGGTTCACGTCGTGTGAGAAGGAATGAATTGAATTTGTAGTTAATAAACTACATGTACTTTGTACATCGTCTTCCTCGTCACTTACGTCTAGTGTGCGCACAGGCGCTCGAGTATACCACCCTATCGGCGTTCTGCAGGCGTATGCGTTTCCCGCTACGACTGCCGATGGTCTGGTTTCCCACACTTGGTGTAGGTTGAATTGGTCTGTCCCGATCAGCATGGCTACCGATCTATAATTGACAGGACATTCGGGTACACCAAGGTGTCTGAAATACTTACGGTCCTCCAAGGATTGTTCTGGGACCGGACCTAGTAGGTTACTAAAGTCTTTGGTGGCCGCAAAGGTCAAATCCTTGAAGGGTAACAAAGACCTCTCCCTCTCGCTGTGTTGCGATTTCGGAAGAAGAGAGTCTAAGTTTAACTTGACTCGTGTCACTGGTATTGCACGTTGTCCGTGCATACTACTTACGGTATAACTGACGCGCTTACCTTGTCGGAGATCCGTCACTACATCAGCTATCTTTTCATCCACGTAGCTGTGAGATGAGGCTGAATCCAGGATCACTTGTGTCCTTCTGGGCTCCTCCCCGAGGCGCACCCACGAGGCGGACACCTTTCCACCACCCCTGGGGCCAGTCCGACAGATGTTATTATCAGACCGGGCCGGAGGGTGGCCTGATGCTTCCCGGGTTCTGTTTTCGGTCCCCCGATCACACCAGCACAGCTCGTCGAACGTGTAGCCAGATGGGCGGCTACTGTCAACTTACTGTGGCCTGACTGTACATTGAGCCAACTCAAAGTATAACAAAGAGTCAACCGGCAGGTGGACCAGTCGATAGCGATCGAGCACCAAGGTCGCCCTTGGGCCTAACCGACGGTCTTGTCCCATGTGGGCTTGCGCTACCCAACATGGAATTTTGACTCGTTTTCACCTGCCTCGCCGGCAATATTGAGGGGAAGTAAGTTCCAAAAACAATATTGACTAGCTCGAAAGCTAGGAACAAGTAACCACTTACCCGTCCTGTACACGTGTACTCAACAGATGTTCACGAAATCAAGTACACTACGGTAAACACAAAATCTGACGCATACCATGCACACACAGATGACATAATCGGGTAAGGACAAAATCGGGGTCAAAATCGGGAAGGACAAAATCAGAGGGGACAAAATTGTATCGACTGAAACTCGAAAAGAGTCGAGAGTACTTTATTTTACCGACAGGGTAAAATAACTTGTGTGCACAAAGTATGCTGGGGTGCAGTAAAGTATGGTCCTACTAATACCAGCGGCGTCTTGTCCAACTGGCAAGGGTTCCCATACCCACTCGCAGTGGCCACACATACAATCACGTGTACTCACGTACCCACAGCAACAGAAAACTCAAGACCCGACGGTTTATTCCAATGCCACCAAAGACCAATCAGCTGAACATGGAGACAATAACATATAGTATCAAAAAAAACGGAACAGCTGACAGTCAATGGAACCATCCAAGCCCCAAGCAAACTGCCACTGATCGCCCACATACAAAACATAGTTCACGCCACATGAGCCACAAATCACGCCATGCCACCACCCCTACTGTGTACAGGACTGGCAGTACGGCAACAGGCCGACTAGACGGTACCACGGCACCATGTCGATTCATGGTTCGTTAGACACGAGGGCCTTAAGTATCTCCCTTGCACTTAGAATCGATTTAACGTGCCCCTAGACCCTCACGAGTCTGCCGCCGCCTGTTTACGCCACCCCTATAGAGACCTCACCTCTTTAGGTAGCGTAGATTCTCTTACTCCCCTTTGTGCCAGTAATCTTAATCGGGATTACACTGAATCCCTTTAGTTGGTCAGTAGTCAGAAGCGCGATCGATGGCTGTTCATCTCCATCCGAATATACGTCGTCGTCTTCTGACTCTTCGTCCGACGATCCGGATTGTTCTGAGAAGCAATCCTCAATATGGGTCACGAAGGTTGGAGTCGTTTTCGATTCTCGTTTTCTGTAGGCCACATCACATCTCGCTGCTGCTTCCGGGTGTTCCCTGGCGAAGCGTTTTGTCGGCGTGTGGCTGTCTGTGTGGAGCAGACCGTCGTGGTTGCGTCCACAGGATGGACAAGTGTCGGTATTTGGGCAATCTTTACGGACGTGTCCGTGTCGCGTACACCGCCAACAAGAGTCCAATGGCCGTATTTGCAGCCGTCGTTCTTCCGAGTTCAACTCGCGAAACTGTCGACAACCTCGCAACTTGTGACCGATATACCGCTTGCCTAAATGCTCGCAGTATTGGCAGCCGCTGAAGTCGGTACTGAGTTGTTGTCTAGTCTGTTTTGTCCCAATGGGCGCAGATACCCTACTACCGTCCGAGAATTGTCGTGATTACGTCGGTGTGGCGTAAGTGGCCGTCTTGGTGGATGTTGTCTGGGGTTTTTGTCGGTTGGAGGATGGCAAGGTGATCCCTTCTGCTACGATGTGCTGGTCAGTGTAGTTGGATCGAGTTTCTACAACTGCTTCCCTGGATATCAAAAGGTACACATCCTCTAGTTTTAAGAATCCACCCCGCTCTTCTCGCTGGTATTCGATCTTTCTCCACTCCCGACGAAGTCGATGGTGGAGTCGTCCTATGATCTTTAATAGGACTGTAGGGGTATTCCCGTAGTCAAGTTGTCCAATGGATCTTAAAGTAGTGATAGCGTTCTTTATCTCGTCGGCCAGTTTTAATAAGTCGACGGGTTTAGTGATAGCCCCTCCCTTACAGAGTTCCTCTATTACTGACCTGGCCATACTGACTGTACCTCCATATATCGAAGTTAAACGATCGTACGCTAGTTCGAAGGCGTCCGGTACACCAACGAAGGTCTCTGCCAAACGTTTAGGTTCTCCTGACAACGTTTGAAGCAGGTAATTAAACTTCTCCCGTGATGTAAAGGCGCACACGGCGATCTGAGATTCGATATAGTCTACGAAAGTGTGCCAGTGTTTTGAGCTACCGGAAAACTTAGGTGGTTGTTGCACCGGCAATCCCTGTCTGGCTGCGAATTTCGCTATCTCCTCGGCAACGTTCAGAGTTTCGCGTCCTTGGTTGGTACACTGGTTGATATCCCTTCTTGGCGCTTTTCCCTGATACAATGTATGTTTTGAAGGTACCAGTCTTTGTGGTTCCTTCGGGTGTCTATTGTGTTCGAATTCAGTGTTCCTCGAACTATCGGTTTGAACTTCCTCCAGACGCTCCTCGATCTGAGCCAACTTGTTAACAACTGGTCGCAGGATGTCGGCGAACTGTTGTGTGCTGATTGCGTCCGTTGGTTGTAACGCCTTCTGTGTTGGTGTATTCTGTGGAGGATCGTCTACAAAGGAGTTATCTGAACGCTCGCGTTTATATTCATCGGCCGCCCCTGTTCTAAATACCTCGCGTTTCGGGTAATCCGATTCGCTCGAAGTACTACTATCATCTGGATATGGTGGTCGACGTGCTCGCGTCCGTTGCGTCGTACGAATTCTCACGTTTCGTTTCGGAACATCGTCCACTGATCTCCGTTGTTCGGTAGGCTCACAAGTCTTCCTCGAAGTCGTAGATTGCGATGTAAATTGGTTGAACGGTCGCGTATCCACTGTTCTCCGTTGTTCGGTAGGCTCACAAGTCTTCCTCGAAGTCGTAGATTGCGATGTAAACTGAACCGGTGGTCGAGTAACAGCGTTTGAATCCAAAGGCCTTGTTGGCCTAAACGTCATTGGGTAAGCGTAGTGTGTAACAGGTTTTGGCGTCAGAGGTGGACTCACCTGTTTTGTCGTCAGTAGTGCAGGTCCAGTCAACAAACTACTACGATCTGTAATTGGTGGGTTACTTACCTTGACTTTCGGAATAGGCGACGACGTTGCTCTTGGTGGTGTAAACTTGTCCGGAATAACAAACCTGTGTTCCGTCGCACCATGGATAGGAGAAATATCACTACTACCCGCAATCGAAACAGGTTCCTTAGTTGTAACTGGTGCGAACATAGGGGTTACTTGAGGGAATCTTTGACATAAGTCCTTTACTAATTGTCGTTCCCGTCCAGGTGCTCCTATCGAACCTTCCTTTAGTCGTTCCTGGATTTGGCGGTGCCTTACCTCTATCTGGTCCAAATCATGTCCGTCACGAGATCTCATCGATCAATCACGGGCTAGAAGATCCAGATTTTCCTTGGTTTCGGCTAATTCTCTCGCCCTTTTCTCAAGTTCGAAACGAAGTTTAACTTCCTTTTCTCGTTGTTCCGTTTGTTGTTATTGCGCCTCGAACTCTGCTTGTCGTATCGCTTGTTGGGCTTTTATTTGCCGTGTCTTCATCTCGACTCTGGCTTCTGAAACTAACCTTTTTCTTTCTAACTCTGCCGCTTCCGTTTGTCGCTCTAACTCTGCCGCTGCCGTTTGTCGCTCTAACTCGGCCGCTGCCGCTGCCGTTTGTCGCTCTAACTCGGCCGCTGCCGCTGCCGTTTGTCGCTCTAACTCGGCTGTTGCCGTTCGTTGCGCTAACTCGGCCGCTGCTGCTTGTTGGGCAATGTCCAACTCTAACCTTTCCATTTCGGCCGCTTCGAGTTCGGCTTGTTCCTGCAGATGAGAGATTCTCGCTACATTCGCAACACGTATTTTCTCTTCCTCTACCGCTGTTTGTATCATTAGCAGTTGAGTTTGTTCTTCCATCTCGTGTTGCTGTCTGTAGAACTGTTGCTGTTGTCGAGCAACTTCTGACGTGACCATGCTTACCTCGTTAATCTCACTGCGAATACTCACCAGTGATTGATTCAGTATTCCCGGTGCCGATTCGATTCGTGCGGGTGAAGTTTCCCTCGTATATTCCGGCACGGTTTCCCAATCTCCGACATCCTCGCCGCACATACGTAAGTGGTCCGTCAGATGTTTCAATTGTCCATCCAGTCGGTACAGTTCCTGTTCTTCCTCGGGCTGTAATAATTCGTCCGAAACTGACTCACCTAACAACTGGTCCGCTTGTTCCTGTTGTATCTGTCTAATCGTCGACTTAAACTGAATCAGTTTCTCTCTAGCGATCATTAGTTTCTCGAGGATTCTAAGTTGAGTATCCATGTCCTGTCTCTGTCTAGCTAGATCTTGTAGACCAACTAGATTATCTACGGACTTATATACTTTACTCTGTACTCTAACCTGGAGGGTGTAGAACTCGAATCGAGACATCGGAGCGGTCAACTCGTCTAATATGCGTTGACCTTCTCCAATACTCCTGGTAATATGCGCCATGTATCCACCGACGCTTCTAACCACACTTTCTGTGCTTCCTGCTGAACTTACCATTTCCGTTTCCCTGTATCTAGGTTGCGGAACAGTTAGAAAGTCCTCGGTCCTGCCGTCGCCTCGTACTACGGCATCCGGTACTCCCGTTGGATGTACTGGTGACGCACACGGTGTAGGTTCGGTAGGCTCGCGAGTCTTCCCCTGTTGTTCTTCCGCTGCTGACTTATCCGCGTCACATGAGTCATAGTCGGTAGGTGTATTCTTCGTATAGTCTTGTTTGTCACTCATTTCGGTAGTTGTAAGTCAAGTAAAGTGAGTGTCAAAGTATCAAACTTACCGTTTTTTATCTAAACGGTACTAATTACAGTCATATAAAATTAGCCTACCGGCCGATTTTATAGCAGATGGATAAAATTAGCCTAAACGGCCAATTTTATAGCAAATAAATGTCACGGAATAAGTATATAATAAAATTAGCCTAGCGGCCAATTTTATAACAAATAAATCGGATAATGATATGCGTTATCAAAAGGTAAATTAAATACAATAATACGGACTAATTCAGCAATGAACAAAGAAATCATACGGAATGCATAAATACTTGAGACAGTGGAACCCACAATAATTTTAACTAATACGGTAATGCCTAACTTATTTATGCAACTTTTCGAACTCACCCACTCCAATAATTCTCCAGAAAAACAGATTCCCAGATACAAACCGGACGTGAACCTTTCCGTTTTCAGCGTTGCGGACGAAGCGCGATTTTCCCAACCAAAGTTGTTGGGTTATCTATCTCCCAAACTTGCTAAACACGGTCTTGCTCCCGTTACAGTCTAGAAATGAGTTCTGAATCCTGAAAAACAAAAGAGTTAGGTTTTACTTTTACGAAAAATTTTGTACCGGTACAATATGGTATTTAAACCCTTTTAAACACCGGTATTCAATTCCAAAAATAATTTTACACGCGGTTCAAATCAAATTTTATTTCAAAAAATTTAGCACTTAGCTAATCAAATATAAATTTTTACCTCAAAATACAAAATTTTCAAATAACTTTAGTCCTACCGAACCGTAGTTCAGTAAAACACATTCCTACTATATGAAGAGACAGCAACAATACCTGCAATATCCTACTGTAAAGTTTGTGAATCAAATCATAAATCCGACCTTCTCACCAAAACAGTAAACTTCAAGTAAGCGAATATATTGCAGTATCGATCTCTTATAACCGGTGAGGCAGAAAACAGTCTACGAGCAGACAAACTTCGATGAAACAAAATCCCGCGCAGCGAATCCTAAAATCAGGCTGACTCACTGACGGACTAAGGGGCTCGTATACTTTGCCGCGGTGTGATTTATATGGTTGGGCGAAGGGACGCTAGCTAGGTACAGAGGCAGAGATTTGGAGATGTCTAACTAGCGGGCAAAGCACAGTAAGGACGAAAGTTTATTTTATATATTTTGAGGTGTAAATAATTTCTAACGCGCGTGTGTTAATTCTGAATGGTCAAAAGCAGTTTTGCTCCTTCACATATATAATTACTGGGTACGGTGTGCATTTTACGAATATTCTAATTTTATAACTTGTAGGTCCAATACTCACGAATGATAAGGTTCCTTCCCCTCTTGCGTATTTCCAGGACTCAAATTCAGGCATAAGGTTAATGCTACGCCCAGAATTCGGCAATTTTAATTTACCAGGTCCCTAATACTAAGAAGAAATGTGTTAGTTTACTACAGTAGGCGTACTGTTACTAATAGCTATCCTGGCGTCCTATCTAGAATTTTAGTCACCTAGGTAGGCTGGGTAACTTCCTATTAGGGCGTTGGCGGGGACACGGTAGATGTTAGTATATCCCTAATAGCCTCAATTTATTTGCGCCTAGTTGTAAACTGCCCTACCGCCTGAATGGTACAATCCCAATTCAGGTGAAAACACAGCAACCATCCTAGCCTACAAGTTCTAATGCAATGGACACCGTCGTACTACAAATAGTCGCACACGCACCTGTACTTAGCAAGAGTTAGGCGTACAGTTTGCTGCACCCTACCAATTTGTATGCTTCGTACCGGTGTGCCTACGTCCTATCTGCGTACTAGTATCTGCCTGCGCTCTCCCCCCGTAGGAATGTGAAGGTCTACTGTGGTTTTTCCTGAATTAAGACAGTACAGTCCCTAAGATGTAATTTTAGGCTCACAGCGTGTCACTACTTCTACCTTTTGATCTTTGGTCTTACACTTAGGTAGCGAGGCGTCGAACGCTGTCTAACCTTTCAGGCGATGGGCGAATAACTCAAGATGGTATTGCGGGTTGTCTCTTGTCTACATTCCCCTGATGTTCCCGTTCATTGCTGCGGCCCGATCTCTAGCCGGCCATCCTGTCCCTTAGGTTTGTTCACCGTAGTGAATCATGGTGAAAGAAAAGCAGATAGCGGTATTTCTGAATTTATTGCAGATAATAATACAAAATGTAATCTGAATACTAATGACAGAATAAACAAATATCAGATAACTCAGAGAGATAGATTATGGTATACTTGCACGACATAAGAGATTAAGATTGATAGATAACTAATGAACAAATCGCACCTTTATATAGCAAATTTGTGCTGCAATCAATCGAGAAAATTCTCGATTGTTCTATAGGTTCTAACAGGGTTTTAAAGATAGCTATTGGTCCAGCTAATATATAACTTGCACGACATTGGTTACAATCAAATAACTACAGTCTCATTGGTACAGACAAATGCAATTAATTTGTAGCGGTTAATTTAAATGAGTTGAAATTCTGTACAAAAAATAATTCGCACTTACTAGGATTCGAACTCAATACCTACTACACATATAATTTCCAACGCTCTACCGACTGAGCTACTGAACCACTTGACCAATAGGCGTACAAATGATAGAACAAACACAAATGAGGACTCAAAGTAATCTTTTACAAAGTTAATTCGAATAAAATTAAAATTTTTAAAATCCACGGCATTTAGGGAATATAATTCTATAGTGTGAATTACAATAGGTTGGTGGGTAAATGTCAGTTAAGAGGTTTATTGCATCAACTCAAAGAATGGAAATAAATATTTAATATTCCCTTTATTAAATTGGTTGCGTCATATTGCGGGATCAAACAAGATGTATTGACAATGACAACCATGGGATAGGGTGTGGTTCGTGAACTCAAACCGTCTCAATTGGTTGAAGATATCCGTACAGTATATTATACCGGATCGATAATTACACCCTGTCTGCACCATAAACCCGTGACTACAGTATAACCATATTTGGGGGGGGGGGGGGGGGGGCAAGCATCTTAGGTAACATGGAAGGCCTCGGGACAGTATAATACTGACACAATATACAGTACGCCTAATATTATATTTTGAGAAGCAGTTGTCTCCTAGAATGTATTTGCTGAAGTATGACTTAGCCATTCCCAATGTTGCCCTAAGGAATCCTGTGTATCCAACCCTACACATATTACAGACAGCAGGTAGGTGGTACACACAGGGGGGTTGATAGTAAGTAACTACAGGGTAATAAACCATCCCCGATGTTTTTATAGCTTGGTAGGATAGGTAAAATGCGAATGCGTAGTTAGAACTGAATTACATCATGCAACTCGTAACCAACTGCTCCATAATTTTGAAAGGCCAAAGTCGTTGTATGTGGTCGGTCGGTCGCCTGGCTAAATCAATTCGTAGCCATCATGGAGGGAGGCAGTGCAACCGGGGTACTAAATAAGCAATCCCAGTTATGAGCAATATGAGTATTGTAAATCACACATCAATGCGAGGAATACCTTATCAGACGAAGTGCTCTTACTTACTACTGTAATTACAGTATAATACTTAAACATAGAACAGTCTGTACGTAAAGTAAGTTATTATTCTTCGAATAAAAGTGATAAGGTGATTCAAGAGATTAATTCCTCCATATATGTACTGTAATATAAGCGGCTATAATCTATAATCGACACATCATTACATGTTTTACCACAATTGATTAGTTTGGTAGAGAAAGAATTGCAGCTCTTAACCTCCATTGTCATCACCGTAAAATTATATTGATTCCAGTATGACTTGCAGGTTTGATTGTGGTGGTGCGGGTTGGGGGTGTGTGGATGAGTGCGAATGCGAACCGTCTGGGAATTTAAATCGCGTAATGAGGCCCCCGTCTGATGTTATGGAAGTTAATGGAAATAATTACTGAATTTCCGGCTACTATGTAGGTCTCTACTACTTGACACATTGTTCCTCCACACATAAATCATTGGTTGCCTCCAGGTGCAAAAATAATAGGGATGCTACAGTAAATAAGAACTATTGTACAACACCTTCATTATCAATATGCAATATTTGAATAGCCAACTATCGCGCATAATGGGGTTACAATGGTTTGTCAAATGCGCGAAATGTGCACTCCTCATTATCATCGCTAGTAAATGATTCAATTAGGCAATGACTAAACTAAACTACTGTAGGCTTAGTATAGATACCGGTAGAGGTAATCACAGGTTGGTATAGCAGAATTCTGAATTCCAGTAGGCCTAATAAGATTCGACTGTGTGTGATGAGTGTTGTCACCAACTTTTGAGTGTTGTCATGGATGGAGCGTTGAACTTTTTTTTATGGAACCTTGCAGGCGATATGATATTCACAAGGAAAACATGATTGTGATACTGTGATGTACTGTAGGTACTGTGTTAGTCACAGTTTGTGGCTGAGTGTTAGGTGCATCACTAAACTTGGCACCCTACCATAAAATAAAATTTAGATTTCAAATAAATTTAGAATGTTTTCCAATAAAATCACAAAAATACTCTTTAGATATTAGAAACCCGTGATGATCAATTATGTTTGAAAAACTGCCATCGCTTCCTCCGTTCAATGCCTCAATTACCTTTTATGAGTTGAGCTACTGTAGACAGTGACGTACTGTATCGGATAAGCAGGCGTCTATGTGAACAAATAAGAGGAAGTACTTTGGCTGACATGTGGGCTGATTGCGGTTGATACTGTTATCAACTACTCCCTACAGTATAGCACCATATGTTGCGCTGTAATTATTGGTAATTACAGTATATTGTGTTGTACACCAACACCATGTCCAACAAGAATAACATTGTCTAAATTTAGACATTTTGTTAGCACACGAAAATAACGACAAGCCTTTTAAAAAAAATGAATGTCATATTTATGCTAACAATATAAAATTATTTTTGGTGCCTATGCTAAGCAATACGTTAAATTATTTTTCTCATCGGATCATCCTATTTTTACTTTGTGTACCATTATTGTTAGGTTAAAATTGTTTTATAGTGCAATCTAAATACTGTATATCAATTTATTTGATTAAATCAATAATATTACCAACAAAGGAAGGTTATTGACCATTGTTGATATAAACCAACAAAGGAAGGTTATTGACTAGCCACCATCACCAAGTCTGTAGGCCTACACCGACTATCCTTAAGTGGTAGGCCTACACTTGCAAGGTAGAGCTTAGATTTGTTACACACACACACATACATTTTTAGAAAACGGCCATAGTGTAATTATAACAGTTCGCTGATGGCTCGCAGTTTTGACTCGCCCCACATTGTGTTCATAACATTGACAACATGTGCCACCCCTCTGGTGATCTCGTGTCCGCAGCAGTAAGAACAGCAGTCCCGCAAGTAATGTAATCGGCAGCACAATCTCCACTGCCGCGCTAAAAAGGAAGTTGAATAGGATGAAGAATATAACAGTTGCACAGGACACACATCTTTGCGGCCTCCTTATTAAAAGGGTCGTTTTGTTACTTTACTTTTATGCGACTTTTTAACTTCAGTAAAAATTCTAAAATTATTTTAATTTTTCTTAGATAATCAAGTGGATATGCGATGGAAGATAGAAAACATTCATTAACATGCAAGGGTGACAACGGCAACCCTATTGAGGTTCTATGTTTCAAGGATATTAACACATGTTGCGAGCGACGTGAGGACAACGGAACGCTGCTATGTTGCAACACGGAAAATTCTACGGTACAGAGCATTATGGCTGATGAACAATCGTCATCTGTATTCGCGAAGTGGTACCCTTGGCTGATAGTGATAGCGGTTGTAGGAATACTTTGCTGTATATTGTACCGTGTTTATAAAAACTACATTTTCAACAAAGATGATCAACCACGAAAAAAACCTAAGAAATGTAACAAGAGTTCGGGGATTTTAGCAGCTGCCACTGCAGGTTTGGTCTTTGGAGTGCCGATGGAGTCAGAATACCGTGCGAAATTCGCCGGAGACAAATATAGTATCCCAGTTGCTGCTGCAATATTCCCAGAGTTATTCCCACCAAAAAATGGTAATGCGCAAGTAGCTGAAAATGATATAACTGAGTTGTCAGAGGTTGACTCTCCGGTCGTGTGCAACATGCAGATGTTGTGCAGCTGTCGTGGGGCGGATTCCATGCGATACCCACTCCCAAAACGTATTCCGCACAACCCGCTGCGTCCTAAACGCACACCCATCCCTCGGGAGATAATGCACCCCTCCGAACTTCCCTACGTGCACTACCTCGATTCATACTCGGACGATTCGTGTAGTTCTTCGTTGCAACAGGGACCGTATATCAGCCAACCCTTCGCTAGATCCACAGAGGAAGCCGCCCAAATTGAACTTCATCGTGACTCTGGCGAGTTTGACAATGCGTTGGTAGACATGGCTGCTGGAAATATGAATGTTGTTAAATACACTATGAATATTTAATTACAATAGATGCTCAATTTGGATGAAATGCGTTTGTTTCAAACGTTTTTCAGTCGTATTTCCCCCCATGATAATTTTACACTTTAAAATATTGTAGTACAATTTTTTCAGTTTTCTCAGACAAAGAGAATTTCCTATTTAAAGCAAGGACTCCTAGAATATAGTATTTATTAATTAATGTACTTGTTTAAACATTATAATCAACTTTCTAAATTTCTAATTTTAATATTAAGGCCATGATACACCACAGGAGCGGCTAGCGGCAGCGGCGGGCGGCCGCGGCGACCGGCCGCTGTGAA
This sequence comes from Nemertoderma westbladi, assembly GCA_032718475.1. Lineage (NCBI taxonomy): Eukaryota > Metazoa > Xenacoelomorpha > Nemertodermatida > Nemertodermatidae > Nemertoderma > Nemertoderma westbladi. The sequence goes on from JAUCBJ010007942.1 coordinate 42,754, forward strand.
CGGCGACTTTTGGTATGATACACTATAGGAGCAGCGAGCGGCAGCGGCCATTTGTGGTGTATCATCACCCATAGAAAATAATGTGTTCTATTTATAAAAAGTGGCCGCTCGCCGCGGCCGCTGCCGCTCGCCGCTCCTGTGGTGTATCATGGCCTTTACATTTACTCTTATATAAAATATATTAAGCAAAGGGGAAGTTCTCCCTATATTCTAGAATTATTGTCTGTTCTAGAATGGAATATATGGATATATACTGACAATAATTAGTTTATCATTAATTCGAGCTTTTTGCTCAGGGTAGGTAAGAAATTAGTACTTTCATGTGTAGAGTTTTGCTGTACAGAACTTTATTATTTGTGGCGGCATTTGAAGAAAGGGACCTTAAAATAAATTGATAGTTCTGAGTAAAACGCATTTAAAGTTTTGGCAATTTTTATTGTTTCAAAAGTTTGTTAAATATTATTGGCATGGGGGAAATTCAAAATGTTATCTGTCATATAATTTTGTCAAAGAAAAGGTTAACCTAAGCTATGCTGTAACTGCATACCTGTGCTTTAGTAGTAGGCCCTAGTACAGTACTATAATATTATAGTGTAATGAAATATTATCTGTAGTAGGCTATAATTAATTATAGCACTGTTATTTTTCTGTTTCAATTCTATTCTGACCATTATGATTGCAGATTACTTTTTTATAACTTTTGGGATAAAATAGAATAATCGATTTAAAAATTAAATATTATTAATAAAATGGCCAACAGCGAATGATATCTCAGATACCTCGAATTATTAAATATTATATTTATTTATATTCCTCACATATTTTTTCCTTGATTTTGCTCACTCTGTTTATTTTCGCTCCACCATTTTTAAATGGGATTATTTGTCCGAATTGTCCGGACACAATTCTATTGTTTATTATTGGAGCTGGAAAATTGGGGCCCGGAGAATGGGGACCAAGTCAATCAGGGCAAAGTATTTTAACGTACAAACAATTGGAATAATAAACATTACTTTAGTTTTCTTTAAATTAAATATAATATTATGAGTGATAGTGAATTTTACACAACAATCTAACAGGCGCTGTTAACTCAGTAGTTAATTTGAAATGAAGCATAAAATCATCAGCATACATTAAGTCTCCAACAAGACAATATATAACATTGAAGGTGTTTCATTGGTTCCCCCAAGCTTGGCCTTGCAAAGCCGCTCCCGCTTTGTAGGACACTGTTTTCTCTGTGAGGACCAGCCTCTGCACAATCTAGTGCTTTGGCAGCCCCACGGCGAAAGTAAGCATGGTGGACAGTCCAAGGCTTTATTGAGATGAGATCTCTCCTAAAGGACACTGACCTTGAAGATGTGGATGATCTCGCGAAAGCCGTGGTGGATAGGGAGTTGTGGCGGTGCAACTTTGTTGATAAGCCGGCATAGCATTCTTAATGCACGCTGCATTGGGCTTGCCAATTGTGGATTGCATGGTGGTGGCAAAATTTTTATGTTAAGCCGACATAGCATCACAATGTGCAGCTTCAATGCAGCAGGCCGATTATAGATAGAGCATGTGCAGCTTCAATGCAGCAGGCCGATTATAGATAGAGCATGTGCAGCTTCAATGCAGCAGGCCGATTATAGATACAGTAGAGCATATTCCAAGTGTCATCGACGAACCATAACCAGTCTTTTGGTGAAAACCCTTCCAAGTCAGCATTTTGTTCCATTTGGAACATAAAGAGACACACTAATATCGGACTTATTGGGCTTATCATTGGTAAAGTTAAATGGTACCAGGTAACTGCACTTTCATTCTGTAATAAATACTGGAATCGAACTGATATTTTATCAATATCACTTGTAAAATATATACTGTATGTCAGTCTAGGCCTACTGTATAAACTCGTTCGAATTTGTTGAATATTATGCTGTTATAAGGCATCAGCGCGCGAAGGCAATGGACAAGGAAGCGCACAATTGCGAGAGGAGGCATGTGCGTGTACCGGTACACGATAGGCCTACCGATACCGGTACCTTCTTTCGATAAGGCCAAACATATACTTCACTAACTCACTTGCTCTCGTTCGTGGATATATTCCCACTCGAGATAGCGAGAAATACAGTGCTGCTGTATTTAAATCAAATATATATTATTTTATTATAACCAAGGCTGATCTATTATTATGCGAGACAACATGACTCATATGCTACTGTTACTGTATGTATTATACACCCCTACCTTACTGTAACTACCTAAGTTTCGGATTACATTATTATAATCTTACTGTAATGTAAGTTCGTTGATATTTGCTCTACTTTAAGTTAATAATAAAATGAGTGAACGAATGCTTGAAAGATTGAAATACAATTGCTACTGCAGGTTGTTCGTACATTGTATACAATTATTGTTCATGGACATTTTACACTCAGGGAATGTTGTCGAATCATGTTCAACAATACAAACATCACAAGAGTAGGTCTACATACTGTAGACTGACCTATATATTTTTACCACAGCTTCATGGAATCTTATATACTGTACAACGTGTCTGTCGACTACTGTAGGTCGTTCGCTAGCTTTGATGATCGCCGCGGTCCCATAAGGCGCTAATTTAAAAATACTACGATTTTCTGAGTAGATACTGTACTACTATCGGCATGCTGCATTGCAGCTGCATTTTTAAGAATGCTGTGTCGGCTTATCGACAAAATTGCACAGCCACAACTCCCCATCACCCATGACATTTGCTAGATCATCCGCATCTTCAAGGCCAGTGTCCTTTAAGATGCGTCTCAAGAAAGTCATGGGCTGTCCACCATGCTTATTCACTCCATGAGGCTGCCAAAGTACAAGATTATGCACTGGCTTGTCCTCACGGCGAAAGCAATGTCCTGCAAAGCGGAGGCGATTTTGTTCTAGTGTCAAGCTTGGGGGAACCAATGAGACACCTCCAATGTTATATAGTATCTGGTTGGAGATGTGTGCATTGAACTTGACACAATGAACCCGGCGTAGCATTCTTGTGAATTTGCCGTCCAGAGATTTGGTGTCCTCAGCAGTTAGAGCCCAGCATGGTCTCCCATAGAGGAGTACTGGAACTACTGCTGCTCTAAATAACCGGACCTTAAGTTTCCGATTAATTCTTGGTGACTTCCAAATCCTGGAAAGCCTATTCAAGGCTGCCCATGCCTTTCCCTTACGTATTCGAAGGTCCTCACTTGACTTCCGGATCCATGATCCCAGGTAACAGAAGTCATCCACATGCTCAAGCATACCATCTTTAGAGCTTATGCTCATCCGATCAGAGACTTGCTGAGGACTTTCAAAGTTAACTGTCAAAATTTTGGTCGTTCTGGAGTTAATAAAAAGGCCAACACTAGAAGCAGCATGTTCTAATGAGCTGAGGAGCCGTTGGGCTCCCTCTAGTGATTCTGAGAGTACTCCTAAGTCATCAGCAAAGTCTAGATCAGTTAGGTACTTGGCAGGATTTCCTCGACTTCTGGAGCCAGTAGGTGGAGTTATCATCACCCGATCATCATTATGATGATCTAAGGACATGCGTAGAACATAGTCAACAACAATTATGAACAAGAATGGTGCAAGTGTGTCTCCCTGGAAGACTCCCCATAACACTTCAAATGGTTCTGTGTTACCGTCAACAGTAGACACAAATGTTGTCGAACCATCGTATACTGATCTGATTGCTGCAATAATTTCATCAGGAATCCCAAATAATGAAAGTATGCTGAACATACGTGAGCGAGAGACTGAATCAAAGGCCTTGAAGAAGTCAACAAAGATAACAGCCAGATGCCTGTCTTTCTTTTTTGATAACTCTTCAATTATCCTTCTAAGTGCCAAAATGGGCTCCATGGTCCCACGACCTTTACGGAACCCATTCTGATTTCCACGGAGCAGTCTCTCAATGGGATCCCTGATGCGATTTAATAGAATTCTATTGTATAGCTTTGCAGCAATCGAGATCAATGAGATTCCCCGAAAAGAACCATAGAGTGTTAGGTTGCCCTTCTTGGGAACTGGCACCAACTTATTTGTTTTCATTTCTTGTGGAACTCTTGTTGTACGGTACATGTCTACTATGATGGGATACATGAGCTTTAAACACTCAGGTATTTTAAAGACCTCAGGGGGAACACCATCTACTCCACTGACACGATGGGTCTTAATACTCTTTGCAGCAGCCTTCACTTCTGCAAAGGAGATATCACCAATGGGAATATCTGGGAGTAGAGACTCAGACACTTTTACTTCTATACAGTTATCAGGCAATACCCTGTCATTATTGAGGAGCTTTTCAAAGTGGGCCTTCCAACCATTGAGGCGATCGGCTGGTGATTCAGCTTTAACCTTTTTGGTTGGTTGGCTTTTTCGACCAGCAAGCAAGTTGATCGATCTCCATGCCTGGGATGATTGCCTGCTGTCGTCAAGATCATTGATGGCATCAACCTGTTGGTTTATTAGCTCCTGTAAATTAACAGTAAACTAGCTTTGATGATCGCCGCGGTCCCATAAGGCTAATTTAAAAATACTACGATTTTCTGAGTAGATACTGTAGGTACACTTGGAACCATGTGGTCCAATACGGATCCACGGGAATGGATAATTAAATTCGTACTGTACAGTACATTGGTACATGTGTCGTCGACATTCCAATACTATCTGGAATAAATAATTACAATGGTGACCAGGGAGGAGGGACCAGGTGGAGATAATGTCACTGGAGTACCAAAATAAATTAATCTGTTAAAAAACTTGAAAGGTCGATAAATAACAGAAAGAAGGATCAGTTCATTTTATATACCGGTACTGCAGGTGCTGTACAGTAGGTACATTATCAAATCATCATATCTTAGTTTCGAATGGCGTTACAGCAAAACAACTTGTTAGTCAAAAACAGACAAGGTGGAACTGTAATATGAACGCGAATTAATATGGCAGTTATTTTTTATGACCCATTTTTTGCTCATTTTTACACCTTTTTTTACTCCTTTTACCCCTATTTTTTTAGAAATTAATTTTATTGCCCCTTTTTTTCCGACATTCAGACTGTACTGAAACAACATCCAGACTGTGATTCACACAGTAAACAACTTTCAGTCCTACTCAGTTTTAATGAAGTTATAATAAATTAAATACACACTACATTCAGACAGTACAAAATACAATTTAATTAAATCAACACGCACACACGATCACTTAATCCACACGCACCCTTAACATGCACACACGATGACATTTAAAAAAGCTATGAGGAATTTTTCTAACCAAAACAATAATCGATGACGATCACTTTACCATTTGGGGAAAATGAGCAGGTTACAGTGGCGGGCTTTTCTAACCAAAACAATAAACGATCACTTTAAAATATTGATGGAGAGGATCAGGTTACAGAGGCGGGTTTTTCTAACCAAAGCAATAAACGATCACACGTTACCAATTGAGGGAAATGATAAGTATAAAGAGTCAGGTTTTTTTTTAACCAAAACAATAAACAACATAAATCCAGACATCCGAGGTTACAGGGTTAATGCTACACACAGTACCGTAAAACTATACTATACGCATGGGCATGGTTCCGCATCATTACCTAAGACTCAGCATCAGCACCCCAAAACCAAAGTCCGCACACCTATAATAATGAGACGTTACCTAATGGGTACTATACTGTAATACTGTAGTAATACCGACACCGGTACTGCTAGTAGTAGTAGGAACCGGTACATTATGAAAAAAGGGGTCATAATGATCAAAAAAAGGGGTCATAAAAAATATTTTTCAATTAATATCTAGTCGGATTTACAATGTTTACTTAGTTTTTTAGGTTACTAAACACACTAGCCGAATTTCAATAATATTTATGTTTAATGTCAACAATACTGTAGCACACTAATGACCATTAAACTAAACATAATGGTAGAAGTTTTTCATTTTGTTCTGAAACCAATTCAAAATATTTTTTCCTAAACTGTTGCTGAACATGGATATTTTTTCCAAGAATATTTGATTGGCCTAATAATATAAATCAGCGATGCCATGTGGAAGATATACTGTACATATAGACTACTGTAGGCCCACTGTACAACGATAAGTGTATTGTACAGTACATCTTTGGTTGTTTAACTGTAGATACTACTGGGAAATACAAATTATTTGAAATAATTCCACCAGTTTAGACATCTTCGTGATAATTAGTTATCGATTACTTTCTATTTTAATATTATTTTTGCGAAATTGCACTGAGTTTGTGATATTTGTCGATAAATGTGTTTATTATATTACCAATATCAGAATGAAATTGGAAACGATTTAATCTATCGGAAAGTGGCATAGTTTTTTTCAGAATTTCGCGCCATATAGTAAATAATAACTCCTCTCATCAGTAAAGGACAGCGCCCACGAACTGAGAGAGAAATACAGTAATACGTATTTCTGGCGGAAATATAAAGATGATAAGAAGGTAGGCTAGTAACCCAGCATAACTACCCTTACTAACCAATCCCAGGGGTGTCAAAAGACAGATATACAGTATGTAGATAAGAAGAAGCATCAACGTGTTGAAATGAGCTACAATGAATGCACGCACTCTGAAAGCTCATCGATTTATAAGTCAACTCAATGACATTATTTTATATCAGCAATTAATACAATAGAGTATTGTATTAATTGCTGATATAAAATAATGTCACTAAGTTTACTAATAAATCTGCGTGTTGAATTGCGCTGAATTAATCGTTAAATCGTACTGACAAAAACCAGTAAGAACTTCTTAGTTCACTAACATAACTTATCTATCGAAAACTTTCACACAACTGAACTAATAACGGCATTGCACTGATTAAAGTATCTAAGATACATTATACATAGTATAAATTGCACTGAGTCGTTGGTAACAAGAAGGGTGACATGGTAGCTCTGGCAAGGCAATAGAATATAACATCGACATCATCTGTATCCAAGAACATCGGATTTGTCATGAAGACACTGTCATGAAGTACAATGGCATTGGAAATGGATGGACGTTGTAACAAGCTCAGCAGTAAGAAACTCGGCCAATGCATCAATTGGTGGAGTAGGAATTCTGCTAAGTCCATTTGCACTTCTCAATCTTCTCTAAACAACATCAAATCTATAAATTGCAGAACAATAATTGCAATATTTGATGGGAATCCCAAAACAACAGTATGTTGTTGCAATCCAACCAATATAATGCCTCAGAGCCAGAACAAGCTGCCACGTTTTATGAAGATCTGACTGGACTTATAAAGGACATTCCGAAACACAATGTTAAAGTCATTGCGGGTGACCTGAATGCGCAATTGTCCCAGAAGACATCAAGGGTAACACCTATAACACCCGTTCGAACAGAAATGGTACTTACTTTTAGATCTAATGGAAGAATGTGAATTGATACCAACAAACACCGCATCAGAGAGAACAAGGGATTCCACCGTAAACTTTTGGACCCTTAACAAAAGGAGTTATCCAAGGTGCACTGGACCTATGGGTAACATATTCTTTAGAAATTTCGGTAAGAAGATGACATGACGAGGGGTGATAATTAACTCTAGAAATTCACCCACCTCAATACAGAACAGTTAATTAAGCTGGACAAGAAACCAAACAAAATGTTTCACCATTCTAAAAAGGTATAAAAAGGTGCTTAAAATATTTTAGCGGCAGTTCACTTTATTTCTTCCCTTGCTTGTTTTTACAGTCTTATTTGCAGACGACACAAGATTTTTTGACTTCGCATGCGACGTGAAAAATTTAATTAAAAATGTCAATCAACAATCAGTAAATATACAAAACTGGCTCAAAGCAAACAGATTATCCTTAAACATAGACAAGACGGAATATATATTGTTTTCTAATCACAGTGATAAATCAGATTTTAACGATCATAATTTTTTTATTAACGGCTCCAAAATAAAATTTACAAATTCTACAAAATATCTAGGCGTTTACCGTTTACATAGACAGTAAGTTATCATGGATGCACACATTAACTATATTTTAAGCAAAATATCTAAAACTGCCCTGATTTTTTACAAATTGCGTCGTATTTTTCCGACCCCGATTCTCAAAACATTGTACCATTCTCTAATTCATCCATACATAACATATGGTCTAATAAACTGGGGAAGCGCTGGATCGACCCTAATAAATCGAGTACGAATTAAGATAACAACATTTTACGCTGTATCACATTTTCAGATCGATTTGCGTCATCATTTCCATTATATCAAAAAATGATGTTCATCACAATTACGGTACTCAGTCACATACCCAAAATTTGTTCATCATACCTAGTGTAAATATAATTACAGTATACAGTAGGCGCACGATCATTAGCATTTTCATGCATCACATTGGAACAAAATGGATAAATCTCTCCTCGAAATTAAAGTGAAATCTATATTATCGGTAAGGTAAAAAAAACTCATGCAATGGCCACTTCCAAATCTGCAATAACTCTTTAGCTTAGGATCGGCAGGTGGGTGGGGTGGGTGATAGGGAGTTGTGGCGGTGCAATTTTGTTGACAAGCCGGCACAGCATTCTTAAAAATGCAACTGCAATGCAGCATGCCGATCCTAGTAGTCCTAGTAGTGGGGTGGGGATAGGGGTGTCCACTGTCCACTGTAAGTACTGAAAGGTGTAAGTATTTCTATTTATCTGTATATCAGTTATCACAAAAAGTACAATACTGTATATGGCATACCGGAATCGTGGGCGAAAGCTGGTTCCAGTAGCTCGATAGCTGCGCGAAACTAGCCTTTGATACAGTATAAGCAGCTAATCCCCTCGGCTAACGGTATATTTATACATACTGTATTTAGTATACTTTATGTGCTACAGTATATGTCGTTTATTTACTGCATACGTTATAATGCGGGCATGTAGATTGGAAATATTAAAATAACTTCTAACCACTACTGTATATAGACCAAAGTCTTCACAGATACACTTATATTTTACGGCATCAAAGCATGGCAGCACAATGGTATTATTTAAAAATTAATTCACTATTTTATGTTATTTACACCAAAAGGTACGACTGTAACTTCACAGCGACCACTGAACCTTTTATCCGGTTTCTATATCTTTTCTTCACAGCGACCACTGAACCTTTTATCCGGTTTCTATATCTTTTCTTCACAGCGACCACTGAACCTTTTATCCGGTTTCTATATCTTTTCTTCACAGCGACCACTGAACCTTTTATCCGGTTTCTATATCTTTTCTTCACAGCGACCACTGAACCTTTTATCCGGTTTCTATATCTTTTCTTCACAGCGACCACTGAACCTTTTATCCGGTTTCTATATCTTTCCTTCACAGCGACCACTGAACCTTTTATCCGGTTTCTATATCTTTTCTCGTTCATGGGAGTAAATCAAAGTACAGTATTGCAGTACATTATCTCATATATTTTGTTAACCACCTTTTGACAGTGTCCGAAGTTACAACCATTGCTTTTCACCGAGACTGACAGAGTCTTTGTAGTAACTGACTGTATACTTACTATACTTAAAACGACCCAAGGCACCTTTTTACAATTATTCATAACTGACGCCCCAGAGGTGTAGATAAAACTACAATAAACTCCCCTTGTTGGAACCACGGACGATGTCTGGTGCAAGGAGGCCGAGATAACCATCCGGCACTTTGCAGAGACTCTGATCGCCAGGCTGGAGGGGATGTGTTGGCGAGGGTTGGCCCCGGTGATGGGCGGTGTCCACAGGCACCTCCAGTTCGCGTTGTTGTGAACCAACTCACTGCGCCTGTGAGGGAGTCGCAGATCTTGGAGGGGACTCGGATTTCGGGATGGGGCTGGTCTTCAGGGTGCAGACCCCCCAGACTCATATTAAATGCTTTATATAATCGTAATCAGTAATTGCAAAATTGGGTGCGCAATTGTATTTGTTTATCTATTTGAATATACTGTATATTTATATTTCGTATACTCATGAGAATTTATTTTACATCATATACAGTCGGGGTCTCAAAGTGCATCTGTTCTTTGAGATTTTCTCAAAGAACTAAAAGTGTCTCAAATTTCTAAAAGTGGTCCAAGAAAATGACAAAGTGTCCTCAAAGATTTCAAAGTAGTACTGTCAGTCATTTCATACAGTCCTGCCTGAAGCTGGCTATGGTATGGGGTATATTGACTTTGACTATAGGGTAAAATATAAGTAATAAAAACCTCTATGAAACAATAAAGATGCCAACAAAAAATACTGCAGTAATAAATATTTGTTACTGAAAGTAAGAATTAAACTTACTGCAGTAATAAAAAATTGTCTTTTTCTGCAGTAACAAATAATTTGTTACTGCAGTATAATTTTTTATTCAATTATTTATTAATATTGATTACCGTACTGCAGTATAAATTTTTATTCAATTATTTATTAATTTATTAATATTGATTATTGCAGTAATAAATATTTGTTACTGCAGTAATAAATATTTGTTACTGCAGTAATAAATATTTGTTGCTGCAGTAATAAATATTTATTACTGCAGTAATAAATATTTGTTACTGCACTAATTATTATATGTTACTGCAGTAACTAATATTTAATACAGCAGTATTTTTTGTAGGTATTTTTATTGTTTCATAGAGGATTTTATTAATTTATATTTTGACTCTTTAGAGACGCCATAATTGCGGGCTATCGGAATGTGTTGGTATTTGTGTCATAGACAGTTTGTCTGTTGCCCTATCTATATTAATGTATAGTGCTAAAACTGTACTGTTTAAATTTGTTTAGCCCACGTGAACGCCGAATACCTTTACCAATGAATTTCAATGGTCAACCTCTCAACCAGCCATACTTTGCCGCACTGTAAATTGTGTTATACAAAGTAAAGAATAACGAAAGAGGCAGGAATAAAGATAAATGATTCAAGCGCACTAATTGGCTGTTCCCATAGATGTTTTAGGCATTGTTGGTGCGCAATGCATATGGTCAGAGCGACCGCCCGGTCTGCCAAAATCTATTATGTAATCAAATGGTACCACAAGCCAAGCAAAGCATGTGACAGTTCTTTCCGGCTCTGCACCTGTTTGTTTGAAGGTCGTCGACCGTGGGTCGCTACTCGCTAGCTGTGATTGATAGTTTAAACTGGGTGCCGCTTTGCCAGAAGGCGGTACACATCAATTGAATATGAGGCAAACATTTAAAATATGCTCAAATATAAACGCCAGCGGCAGGGGATATTTTAATATCTCTATTAAGCTAAAACAACACAAGATTGTCGCCGTTCTATTGTACTTGAAAGTCGAAAGCAATTCTTAGTTTTTAAGAAGGAATTCTCGCGCTCTCGTCAACATAGTTATCATATTAATTAAACAGTTAAGGTAGTACGGTTTGCGTTTGACCTGAGTTGACTAATGAAATTAATAACAAAAGTTATTACAAGCTCTCTCCCAACAGCTTCTTTAGGACATTATAATGAAACTGCGTATACACAGAGATACTACAGTGCAGTTTCTCTTATATTAATTGTTAATCTGATATTGTATTATGTTATTAAAATAATCAATCTTGTCAAGCATTAATCTTGTTTCCCTAATTATGTTTCATGTATTATTTGAATGAATGTATTTTAGAAAGACTTTAGGGTGCCGTAAATTCAATTTGTACTTGCGACCGAAAACCCATCCAGTAATGACCTCAGGAACCTCAATTTGATAAATTAATGGGAATATAGCTTCTATGCAACAACTGGCCAGCACACAAGTATCACTTTGTTGCCCGCATAATATTGTTCCCATAGAATGCATCTGCCTCTCAGTTAACTTACCACGAGCTGTCAATCAGGAATACCTCGGAGTTTATTTTCTCAAAGAATTAAAAGTGCCGCAAACTACCTCAAAGTGACATTTCTCAAAGAATTCAAAGTGCCTAAAAGCAGGAAATCACTTTGAGATTCCCAACGAAAAGTGTCTACAAGAATTCAAAGCGGCCGTTGGGAGTAATGTAATGACTTTTAGACACTTTTAGAAAAATTTTGAGAAAATCTCAAAGAACAGATGCACTTTGAGACCCCGACTGTACAGTTTACAGTGTTGGTTATTTGTATTATAATGCGCCTTGAACAAACTATAGGAAAGGGAGCTGCTATATATAAATTTAAATATTATTATTATTATAAGCGATGGACCTTTCAATACCCTAATGGAACCAAACCAAAGCTGGAGGATTACATCCTTACATACTGTATAAACAAAAAGTGGGGTAACAGCAAGATTAACAGAGAGACGATGAATGATCAAAAATCACCCTCAATAGAAACCAATATAATAAATTATCAGAACACTGCGTAGTGACGTCAAAATACAGTATGTACAGTAGCAGCCATATTCACAGCCGATTTTATTTTCAAAATTGGCATCCCTGGCATACCATATTTCGATCGTTTCCACGTGTTTTTACCAAAAACACACCCCGCCACTCGATTCAGAGCACCTTCTTACCCCTTATACGATTGTTTCTAGCCCAACAATTTTTTCGAGCATCAACAACCCTACAGTATTATAGACAAGAGAAACCTTCCCACATTGAATAAAAACGCACCCCAATTGTGACGGGATCCAAGGGGGATCCCGATTTATCCGGTTGTGGTAATTTAGTCCACGCGTCCCCGCCGTGTATAAGGATGAAATAAAGTGACTGAGTTCTGAAGTTCGGTGTATAATAGGAGGTTATAAGATATGGATATATTGTAAATGTGTACAAGGCGGGATACGGTAACTAAAGTCCCGTGATCCCCTAACTAAACTAATTGGCTGTACCCTACGCTAGCACTGCTGCACTGTGATAACTGAATAGGTAATATTACTGCCAAGTGGCTATACTGCACGGTTGGCCTAATTGCTACTCAATCGATGCCATTCCCCCCTCTGATTGGTTGATACCCTTGTTGGCGCCCCGTGGAGTATTCCCGTTCACTCCACTGTGTTCTCTCTGGGTTAGGGGTTTGGCCCCTGACCCTCTATTGTGTGCTTCCTTCCCACTCTTATTGGGATGGCGCGAGTTGGTTAATTGCCCAATCTCGCGGCTCCCAATATTGCTTATCGGCTTACAACTTTATGGGGTGTTGGCGGGATTGAATAAGCTAACACTCCCCCCCATGCTATCTTCCCGGTAAGAAGATAGCATCAACCTAAAAAGTGCGCTACAATCCCGCTGGATCCCGATCTAGTATCGGGTGTGGGGTGGAATTCTTTTCTCTTGGAGCCGGCTTTCCAGGCCGCCCCCTATGGGTATGATAACGCTACCCTGTGTGCCTGGCGTCTCATGTCGGGCCGATCGCGCTCACCTCTTCACACGACCTTTGTTTCCCCAACACTTTCGCCCTATCCCACCTTCACTCTCACTCTAACTCTCTCATACCCCCGGACCTCCCCGTCCCTCACTCAGCCTCTTATTCTCCCCCCCCACACTAGAATTGCGTTCGCACTCTCTCCGCACTTCGCACTCTTATTCCGATTCTCAACCCCACTTTGACTGTCTCTTTCCTTCTGACGAATCTCCCCCCCCCTCTCGTGCCGTCGCACTCAAGAAGTGTGAAATTGTCTGGCGTCTCGTCCATAGTGCCATAGTCAATTGTCCCCCAGTCCCAGTAGCTAATTGAGAAAGGTTGTATGACTATAGTACTTACTCCAAACGTATGTATTTACTGCTAATCACTACGTACGTACATACAAATTGCACTTATATGGTTATTTGCATTAATTAAATTTATACTTAATAGTTCGTACGTTACATGCGGCGCCTTCCAGGCGCACCACTTCCCAGTCTCAGTCTCATTCCCTCGTCTCCGGGAACTTATCTGTTCCTCCTCACGTCCTCTTCCCTGGCCCGTTTCTTGGTTATCACTGCTCCTCTGGCATCATCCGCTTTCTGTTTCCGGACCTTTGCTGCCACTTCCTTGCTGATCCCGGTCGTCGGCTCCTTGGGCGCTGGTGTTATTAAAGCCCGATACCGCTTCGCCGGTGGCCCCTCAGAATGGCCTGGTTGTTTCCCTCGTGTGGCGTCCCATAGAATCATCTTCATTGCCTTTGGCACGTGTTCCGCCAAGAAATCCCTAAACTCCCTCCGGTTCTCTGGTGTCCACCTGTCCAGGTACCGTTGCGTGTTCATAACTCCGGCGAACGATGCCGCCGTAGCTACCTCTTGATAGGTAAACGGTAACCTTCGCTTTATGATTTCCATGTGGGTCTCCTGGTTTATGAGGAAGAAACCCCACTTGAACTCTTGGGCCTTCATGCGCTGGCGCGTCATGGCCCCGACGTCGGCCCACTCCTCGAACCTCGTGAACTTCTCCTCGTCGCTCATCCAGTCGCACTCCCGCCCGTAGTGTCCCCGAAAGTGGCACTTTGGACATCGGTTATGCAACCGTGGACACGCCCCCATCCTGTGACTTGGTTCTCTACAATAGAGACAAAAGGTTCCCCGTTGGAACCGGTATAGGCAGCTGCTTTCCCGATGGGTCTGTCTCCCACAGTAGTCGCAGCCGAGTACCAATGTCTCGCGTCCCACCTCGTCCTTCGTCCCAAGCGATCTCCGCGGTCTATGGAGTCGCTGGTAGGCAAACTTCTCCACGTTGCTCTCCCTGTTCACGTCGATCTCTCCGCCCCTCTCGGGCATTGTCTCCCCGAATACTATCCGTGGTGCCGTTCCCGGTTGCTCGCCCAACCTGATGGTGCTCCCCGCGAAATCCATCGCCGGCCCCTCGTGCACCCAGGTCCGCTTGCCGGATCTGTTCCAGAAGGCCCTCGCCCCACTGGCCGTCACCACCCTCCCGCCAACCCAGTCCGTGTCCGAGTGGCCTATCCTCTCGATGGGCGGTATCTCTCCGAACTCGTCGTCGTCGTCCTCCTCTTCCGGTAGTGTCTCCAATCCCGGTATCTCGGTGGATCCACTATGTCCCTTCCCGCCTTGGCTCTCGCCCGTAGCTCTCCATCCCTCTAGCTCCCTTAACTTCCTCGGCGGTTGGTCGCCCTCGGCGCCCGCTGGTATGGGCATCGCGTGCAACCCCGACGTCGACTGTTTCGGCGATCCCACCGTCCATCCCAATTCTCGCCCTAGAGACTCCCCCGAACTCCCCGACGAAGTCCAATGAAGTTCGTCTAGGCCCGCCTGTTCCTCGAAGCCATAACTCTGTGTCCTGGCCTCCTCCTCCCTCTCCTCTGCTTCTATCCTCTCCCGTCTAGCGACTTCTTCCAGTCGCTTTGCTTCCCGTCTATCCATCTCTAGCTGCTCCCATCTCTGATACGGTGTGTCTGTCTCCCCATCTACCAGATGTCGGCTATTGTAGTACACCGACTCGCCCTTCAGCCCCGGGTGGTCTACCAGACCGTCAAAGGCCACTTTAAAGGCTCTCCTGTAGCTTAGGGGTGATCCCGATAACAGAAATGCCCCTGGTTCTCTTTCGATAACTACGGTCATGAATAAGTTAAGTAAACTTATCATCATCCAGTCCTCCTGCAGGATATATCGCTTCTGATATACCTTTATCGCTCCTCTGCGAAACTGATATACCTCCTGCTTTCCCGGTCTCGCTCCCCACTTCAGCGAGTTCGCTAGTTCTGCTCCGTATTCTTCCCTAAACTTCCCCCAATCCATTGGTTTGTGGCATACGAGCCCCAATAATTGGCCCATCGCCACCGCCCCGCATTGGCCTGAGTTCTCGACCACCCCCAATCCATCCGGTGCCGTCATAGCCATAAAGACTTTCTGCATATCCAGGAGGTTGGTGGCGTCCGGACCGATGATCCTCTCCGCGTCCTCGCGAATCGCCGATCCCACTTTCGTCGTCGACTTCTCTCTTACTAAAACCTGTACCGCTTTCGGCAGTCGGTCTAATTTCGGCCCGTCCTTCTTCCCATACGTCCCTAGGTCGAATAAGAAGATGTCCCCATTTGGCGCTGCCAAATGCAAGAGTATGGTCCTGGCCGACCCTGCCGTTCCTCGTCTCGAACCCGCTTCGTCTTCCACGGTTCCCTCGTCATCTAGGATCATATATCCTCCTCTGTTGACGGACTCTATGAATCTTTTCCAGTCCTTCCTCGGCGATTCCCTCGGATACTTCGGAATCCCGAACTTCGCCTCGTCCCCTTTCACCACGTAGTGGAAGTGTTGGAAGATCGCGTTGTCCAGCGACGGCGTCCCGTAGGTCCCGACCAACCGCTGTTCGTGCGCCTCCCGGAAGTGATCCTGCAGCGCTCGTGCCGCGTGACCCCTTTCCAACCTCTCGTAGTATCCTCTCGTCTTCTCCTCCGGGTGTCTTTCGGTGAAATCCACCAATATTTCTTTTCCTCCCGACTCCGCCTTTCTCTTCCTGATCAGCTTACTCGCCATTCCGAACACTACACTCGCTCACCTGTAGGGTGGTGCCTTACCAAGGCGCAATACAGATGAGTGATGTATTGAGATGTTTCCTACAGTTCGATAATGGCCTACTTTTCTACTTAACTGCGCCTTTCAAGCTTAATTTAACCTAATTAATTTCGGAGCTAGTAAATCAGCCTAATTTACAATTTCCGTCCGTTACTTTTATTATGTTCTAGAACGACTTTCTTTGTGTTACCACTATTTTCGATTTTTTTTAGCCCTATTCTATTTATTTATCTATTTTGCTTTGATTCTACTGTCCTAGTACTTACTGCTGCCTATGGATTTATTCTATTCTCTCTCTGATCCATATTCTGGCCTACTCAGTGGGCCTATGCAGTACAGCAGTATGCGTCGTGTGGCCACACGATTTATCCAGCTGCACTCATATGCCCCCCTCTCGCTACTAACTCTACTTACTCCTAACTAATATCTATATCCTATTTTTACCCCTTTTACCTCTTACTCTCTCTCTCTAACTAATGGTACTACGTACCTACTAACTCTAACTCTGACTAGGTACCACGTACCTACTAACTCTAACTCTATCGGTACTACCTACCCTTTAACTCTAACTCTAACTAGGCATTACGTACCCTCTAACTCTAACTCTAACTAGGTACTACGTACCTACTAACTCTCTAACTATCGGTACTACGTACCCTCCAACTCTAACTAACTATTGGTACTACATACCCTCCAACTCTAACTAACTATTGGTACTACGTACCTACTAACTCTAACTCTATCGGTACTACCTACCCTCTAGCTCTAACTCTAACTAGGCATTACGTACCCTCTAACTCTAACTCTAACTAGGTACTACGTACCTACTAACTCTCTAACTATCGGTACTACGTACCCTCCAACTCTAACTAACTATTGGTACTACGTACCTACTAACTATAACTCTATCGGTACTACCTACCCTCTAGCTCTAACTCTAACTAGGCATTACGTACCCTCTAACTCTAACTCTAACTATTGGCACTACGTACCTACTAACTCTAACTCTATCGGTACTACGTACCTACTAACTCTAACTCTATCGGTACTACGTACCTACTAACTCTAACTCCCTAACTCTAGGTACTACGTACCTACTAACTCTCTAACTCTAACTAGGTACTACGTACCTACTAACTCTCTAACTCTAACTAGGTACTACGTACCTACTAACTCTCTAACTCTAACTAGGTACTACGTACCTACTAACTCTCTAACTCTAACTAGGTACTACGTACCTATTAACTAACTAACTCTAACTAGGTACTACGTACCTATTAACTAACTAACTCTAACTAGGTACTACGTACCTATTAACTAACTAACTAGGTACTACGTACCTCTTAGCTAATTTCTGCCTACTATGTACTATTATTTTTATTTTATTTTATTTTTATTTGTGTGGGAAGGGCGTCTCGCCCTCAATCCCACCCCCCTCAGTCCAAAATTTGGACGACTAAACTTCACTCTAACTCCGCTTTAAGGTGCCCCTTCTAGAAGACAGCATTTACCTACCGCTCTCCTGTAGGTTTTTCTGTCCTTCGCACCTATCTTTCCACCTATCCGCACTTCTACCGATCGGACTCTTCCGTCCTCGTCGGAGTAGGTGCCTACAACTCTCGCCAACCGCCATTGGTTGTTGATGATAGTATCATCCGTGACGATTACGAGATCTCCCTCTCTCAACTCCCTGTTTGGTTTCCTCCACTTGCTTCGCTTATGGAGCGTGGGTAGGTATTCTTCTACCCACCTCCTCCAATACTCTGCGCTAATTGCTTTAGCTACTTTCCAACTTTGGCGGGAGTGTATATCATCTGGGTCTACACCCCGCATATCTATGGTCGCTGGCCTTTCCATCAGGAAATGGCTAGGCGTCAACACGTCTAATGACTCAGGGTCATCATTCTCTGGGTATAGCGGTCTGCTATTAATGATCCCCTCGCACTTCGCAAGTACTGTCCGTAAGACGTCTTCAGTGACCATGTGGGTGTTCATCAGCTTCGTCATTAGACGTTTTGAACTGCCCACAAGTCTCTCGACGCATCCTAATGTATGTGGTGCATACGGCGTCCTTCTCTCCCACTTCACTTGTCGTCTCCTCATGGCCGCCCTGACTTCTTCTCCCTCCAAGATGTCTAAGGCCCCTGCCATCTCACTCTCTGCGCCCACAAAGTTGGTGCCGTTGTCGCTGTATATCACCGCGATCGTCCCACCTTTGCGGTCCCTAAACCTTTCTAAGGCGTTAATGAAGGCTGATGCGGTTGCATCTTGGGCGAGTTCTATTCCTACCGCCCGCGTATTGTTGCATACGAAGATAATACCGTAGCGTTTCTCCGTGTGTCGCATCACCTTGATCTTTATCGGCCCGAACATGTCCACACCGCAATGCGTAAATGGCGGGTCGTGCTGTCTTACCCTACTCGCCGGTAGTGGCGCCATCTCCTGTACGGCTCGTTCCTTCTTCGCTCGTCGGCAGGTCTGGCACTGCCCCACTACCGCTTTAACCTTCTTTCTTAATTGTTTGACCCAATAGGTCCTCCTTATCTCTGTGAGGGTTCGGTTGGTGCCCCCATGCAGTATCGATTTGTGGGAGTCCCATATGATCTGGTGGACTATAGGCGATCCTGTGGGAATGATGATGGGTTTCGGTGGCACGACTATACTGTTGTTATATCCCACCCTAGAATTCATTACTAGGATCCCATCCTCGTTTAGTTGTGGCGACAGCGTGATCAACTCGCTATCCCGTCGGAGATGTTGTTGGTTACCGATACGTTCCACCTCGTCGCCGTAGTTCTTGCGTTGTTCATAGCGGATCACTGCCTTGGCCGCTCCTTCCAGATCTATGGTTATCCTGGTCTTCTTGTCCTTGCCGACTCCCGCAAGGAAATTCCCAAAGGCTCTCCAGTACGCCACTAGTTTCTTGGTCTTATACCAACTGGAACTGTAGCTGAGGAGTTTATCCGTCGGGTTGTCGCATAGTTCCCTTCCTGGTTGCACGTCCCTAATCTCCCTCACCATCTGGGAGTATATCTCTTCTCCCTCTGAATCTCCCTCTCCTTCTGATATTACTTCCGAGCCCGGGTCCACCTTCCTCATCGGCGGCCAGGCCTCCCTATCGCTCAGAAATTGTGGCCCGTGTTGCCACAATTCTTCTTTCTTTAAGAAAGTGTGGCGTTCCACGCCCCTCGACAGCAAGTCTGCTGGGTTCTGATCTGTTGGGCAGTAGTGCCACCTTTCCAGTTCTGTGCTTGCCCTTATTTCGTCCACTCTATTCGCGACGAATATCGGGTATCTCGTCTTTTCGTTGTGTAGCCAACCAAGCACTACCATGGAGTCCGTCCAGTAGTGTGTCTCCACTATGTTGGGAATTGTATCCACTAGGTAGGCTGTGGCTCTAACTCCTAGTCTCGCAGCTGTCAATTCTAACTTGGGAACAGATGCTGAATCTGGCGGCGTTGACTTAGCTTTGCTAAAGGCTAGTCTGGGCTTGTGAGGCCCCTCTCGTTGTACTAAATAGAGTGCCGCTCCGTATGCCTCTAACGACGCGTCGGAGAACATATGTAAGTCCAGATTCGTCATATTTCCGTCCGGAAAATACACTCGCGGCATGTTGTATGTTCCCATCCTCTCCAAGTCTCCTGTCCATTTGCTCCACTGTTTCTTGATGTCCTCTGGTACCTCTACATCCCACTCATCCTTTAATTTATATACTCTCTTGAGTATCTGTTTCCCCGTGACTAGTAGTGGGGATGCTAGGCCTAGGGGATCGTATATCCTTGCTATATACGATACATAACCCCTCTTCGTATGGGTGTCCGCGCCCTCCTGACTCAGCTGATACTTCAGTTTGTCCGCTTTTCTATCCCACACGATTCCCAACGCCTTCTGCTGGGATTCCGTTCTCTTAATCGCCATGTCCTGTCCTTTGGCTGTTGTAGGGTTGTCCATGGTCGATTCTGGTTTCTTGTCTTCTATTTCCCTGATAAATTCTTCTGAACTGGATTGGAATTTGGTCAGGTTGAAGCCGGATCCTTTCAGGATGTCGCGAACCTCGCGCCCTGTTTCCAGTATCTCCTCAACCGTATTTCCAGACTCCATACCGTCGTCTACGTAGAAGCCGCGTCTGATCATATCGACGGCCCTACTGCTATATCTATCCTCCTTCCCTTTTACCGTGTCTCTTACTGCCATAGTCGTCGTAAATGAGGACGACTTGGCCCCCATGTTTTGTACTACCATCTTATATGCCGGTATTATAGGCGGTTCTTCCTCGCCGTTATACCATAAGAAGCGTTGACTATCGCTATCTTCCTCTGTTACTCGGACTTGGTTGAACATGCCTTCTATGTCACAGGTGAAGGCGTGTTTCCCATTCCGAAACCTAAGTAACACTTCTATGCCCGAATTGTATATGTTTGGGCCCTCTAGTAGGTAATCGTTTAAGCACTTTCCGTCGGTCTTTGCCGATGCATCGACTACCATCCTCAGTTTACCTTTCTTTGGGTCTAATGCTACGTGGAGTGGCAGGTAGTATGTCCTGTCAGTGTTCGGTTCGTCGACCGGTAACTCCACGGCCCATCCTTTCTCGACGTACTTCTTAATGGTTTTGTGAATGTACTCGTTCTTCTCGGGGCTCCGTTGTAGTGTTTGTTTCAGCTTTCGGAGTCTCGTGAGTACCATCCCTCTATTATCGGGTAGCGGTATCTTCGGTAGCTTCCATACCATTCCTATTGTATACCGCCCCTCATCACACGTCATCGATTCCTCCACGCTCTGTAGAGCCTGTTTGTCTTCTACCGAGGTCCCGACCCCGGTCTCTTTCAGTCCCTCGAAGTCCTGTCTGAGCAGTCTTTTAAGCTGCTCCTCTGCTCCCTCATCACCCATTTCCTGCATTGTTCCCGCGAACATGCATCCTGATGTCTCCGACATCCTGAATGGTATCTTGCTCTTAATTGGACCACTCAGCGTCCACCCGAATGGCGTTAATATGGCCACCGGGTCGCTCTGCTTGTCTTCGCCGAAGACCGTTTGCATTCTCTCGTGGGCCGTTGGGCAGTCCATTCCTACTATGATGGATACCTTCCTAACGTCCACGTCTGGGATTGAGAAGTCAATGTTGTCCAGGAATTTGTATTGCTCGACCTCGATGTTGGTTGGCCGCCTGGCATTGATGTTAATTGACTCTATTACTTGGATGGGGTCGATGGTTGCCCCATAATCGCATCCTGGTGCCACTGCTGCAATTGCGCACCGTCCTGTCCTCATCTCTAGGACCTCGTCCTTGCTAGAGATGGTTGTCACCGCCATCCTGCTTGGCCTCGTTCTCAACCCTATTTCTTCGGCTATCCATTCCTCAACTAGTGTGAAGGCAGCTCCACTATCAACCAGCATTAGTGTTGTTACTGATCGATTGCCTTCCCCGATCACTCGTACTGGTACTACTCCAAGTAGCACTGTTCCTCTCTTCTTCGCCCCTACTGTGCTCGTTGCCATCGTCTGGCCTCTCCTTTGGCCAAACTTGACCGGCTTCTCTTGGCATTCCCTGGCCTTGTGTCCACTCTTTACACATCGCGAGCAGATTTTATTGCTCGACGCGTAATCTATCTGATCTTGCCTCGGTAGCGCCTGCCAGTACCTGCAGTTCATGGTTTTATGAAGCGCATTTGCGTGTAACTGGCATTTGCTCTTTGGGTCGTAGCCCTCTTTATACAATGCGTTGCGTATCGCAGTTATATTTGTACCAAAGTCCCTACTGTTCTTATTGACTGGATTTGGCCTACTGGACGTACTGGGGTTATGTTTATTTATGTTGTTATTGTTCCCCTGTCCGTCCCTTGATGTTGTCTTATCTTCGTTTGTCTGTGGACTTGTAGTCCCCTGCGTCGCTGCGTATGGCAATGATTGTCTGAGCCTCGGCAATGCGTTTGATGTATTGTGCTCTGGCTTGGGCCTGTAGTGATCTGTCTTTGGTGCCTTTCCCAGGCTATCTTCACTATAGACTGGGTCCGTTATTAGTTCAGCCTCGTAATTTAAGAAGTTTGACATTTCTTCTAAACCTGGTTCCGCACCCTTCTTGTCTCGGGTGGAGAAAGCGATCTTCCTCCATTTGTTGCGCAGCCAGCTCGGTAGTGCCTGCGCTATCGTGGTGATGTTATTGGACGCGTTGAGCTCGTATGGCGCGTCTAGCGTCTTCAGCACGATCAGCGCCTTCTCGACTTTGTTAGCAAACGTCTTAATGCTAACGGGATTATCCTGTAGGCCACCCGATGTTATGCCTCTCAGCGTTTGCCTGATGATCTTGGCCGGGTGCCCGTATTCCCTATCCAGTGCCCGCCATGCTGTCGTGAAGCCGCCCTCTATCCCTTGGTATTGCCTCACGATGTCGTATGCTGGGCCTCCCGTGTACACTTGTAGATACTTTAGGCACTCCGCCTGCGTCAAGTTTTTTGTTAGTATTTCGTTACTATACATTCGCCGAAACTGTAAGTATTCTTCCGGCCTGCTCCCATCGAATTTGAATGGTTCCACGGGTGGTAGTTCGATCCTTGTCTTCAACGCATCGATCAACGTGGCCATCCCCATTGCCTGCGCTTCCAATGGATTCGACGGGTGCTGTATAGTTTCCCCTGTCTGGTGCGGTTCGTCCGTCCTATTTCTTGATCTTCTCTGACTCGGATATGTCATCGGGGGTAGCGGCCCCCTCCATATGTCTGTATCACACGACCTGTTTTCATCTAGGGGTCTCGTTGTTCTTGTTCCTGTTGGGGTATATTGTTGATATTGTGATGGGGGAATGTCACCCTGTCCCCCCCCCCACCGGTATGTCTGGTACTGGGGTTGATGTTAATATGTTGGGGCCCATACACCTATCCGCAATAATTCCCCCCTCCCCTGGGTATATGTTATGTCCCTGCATGCTGTAGTCATACTGCTGTACTGGTACCGGTATAGGCCTATCAGCTTCTGGCCTACTCGCCGGTATGTATTCCGCGACTTCCGGGTTTAATCCCGTTGTCCGCGCTATCCTATCGCCTACATTGCCTCTCTCAGTATGGCCTACGGTATGTGCAGTAAGACCTACAGTATGCCCTACAGTCTGCATGTGTTGCTCGGGATCGAAGTTTATTCTTCTCGAATAATCCTCCCCGCGGCTACCGTATTCTCGATCGGTAGGTATATTCCGTCGGAAAGTTTCTCTTCGACCCCCCTCTCTACTGTTCTCTTCTTCGTACCGGTACATCGCGTACCCCTCTCTCGGCGTGTAATGCGCCTCACCGGATCGCATCCCTCCGGGGCGACGGCAATCTCCCGGAGTCCGACCCCATTGACTCTCCGTTCTCATCTCGACTACCGACGGCTCGCTGTCCGTCCTCGCTCTTCTATCGTTTGCGGCGATATTTCTACTACTCTCTTCCTCTCCTCTCCTATCAGTGGAATATTCCCGCTCACGAGATCTCTCGTCGACCTCCCGGTTAAACCCCACTGTTCTTCTTTCCTCCTCTGATCGGGTTCGACGCTCCGTCTGCCCTCTCGCGACGTCAACCTGTCTTTCTCTGCTCGATCGCACGCCGCTGGGGATACTCGCAATCCCCCTATTACTTTCCGTCGCCGGTTGTTGCGGTTTACCTTGTTCGGCCCTCGCATTATCCGCTGACGGCTGTGGGACACTCTCTGCCCCCCCCCCTCTCGCCGCTAACTCTCTGTTGTGGGGCCCTCGTAGCCCCCCCCCACTCGCTACATCTAACTTCGCTACCTCTCTCCCCGCTATTATATGTCTCTCTAGTCAACACATCAACCCTACCACAGTCGGGTCTATTCACTCCCGCCTCTCCCTCTGCTATTGCGTGGCCTTCCAGGCCCTCTACTCCCTGCCTACCAACTACGCGGCCTACCAGGCCCTCTGCTCCCTGTCTACTAACTACGTGGCCTACCAGGCCCTCTGCTCCCTGTCTACTAACTACGTGGCCTACCAGGCCCTCTGCTCCCTGTCTACTAACTACGTGGCCTACCAGGCCCTCTGCTCCCTGGTTACGTAGGCCCGACGTGTTTACACTAATAACACCCATATTGGAAACGGAATTAATTTGCTCGCCCAAAACAAAATCGTTTGTATTACTCTGGGCGGCCACGTTATCCGAATTATTTTGTAAATTCGGATTTAGGTCATTATTTAAATTATTCGAATTAT
The DNA here is from genome assembly GCA_032718475.1 of Nemertoderma westbladi. Classification (NCBI taxonomy): domain Eukaryota; kingdom Metazoa; phylum Xenacoelomorpha; order Nemertodermatida; family Nemertodermatidae; genus Nemertoderma; species Nemertoderma westbladi. The sequence goes on from JAUCBJ010007942.1 coordinate 67,367, forward strand.
TTTGCGTGATCGCGTTATTTAAATTATTTTGTAGGTTCGAATTTGGATTATTATTTTGATTATTTGAATTATTTTGCGTAACTACATCAATATTAGAATTATCTCCTACATTAACACTAGGATTGTTCTGATTTAAATTTACATTACTACCACTAGGTAAAGTATTTCCTGCAATAAAGGTTTGATTAGTGTTGTCCCATACGGTATTATCAATATTAACAACGCCTACTGTACCATCATTATTATTACCCCCCCCCCCGCCCGTACGGTCACACCAGTTTTGGGTCTGTCGTGCGGTCCCTGTCAGTGGGGCATTAATAAATGTATCTACGGCCCTCGGCTCCTCAAAAATACTCGAGCCGGCCCCGCTTTCAGACACTCCTGCCCGCGCCCGTTCCAAATCGCGCGCGTGTACAGCTGTATACTCTAGGAGTTTCTCTCGCCGTTTCTCTAACTCTATTCGGCCACTCTCCTCTCTTGTTACTTTCTCGCTAGACTCCCGTTCTCTCTGCTCGACCAATTCCATCTCTCTCACAATCCCCTCTCTTCTTCTCGCCTTACGCTCTTTGCGTTCACTTTCCTCTCTCGCCTCACGCTCCCTGCGTTCACTTTCCTCTCTCGCCTCACGCTCCCTGCGTTCACTTTCCTTTCTCGCCTCACGCTCCCTGCGTTCCGCCTCGCGTTTCTCGCGTTCCGCCTCGCGTTCCCTCTCTTCCCTCAACTCCATCTCGTCATACTCCCTAAGGTTCCTCGCGGCCCTTTCGCCCCTTTCCCTTAACTCTTTAATCGACACCGCTTCCCTCTCTAGCATCACTCTCCCCTCCTCTAGCCGTCTACCTACTTCTCTATTAGCTTCCACCGCTAGATTGAGACGGTGTCTGGCCTCTATCTCTCTCACCCGTCTTTCTTTTACGGAGGATGTAGCAGACTTATCGGTTATAACGGATTCCCTCCGCCTTCCCGACCCACTGGCTCTCCCCCGCTTCCCGGAACTTTCTCCGACCGACGAGGCCGAATCCTCGGAGTTAACCTCGGATTCGCCCCCTTCGAGTCCCCTCCAACCCACCGGTTTTATTCCCCGGGCATCGACCGAGTATGGCCCTATGTACACTGGCCCTACACTAGGTTCCATACCCCCACGCTCCCACAGTTCCAATAGTTCCACGGCAATCTCATGTGCCCTCGTTTCGGCTAGCTCTCTCTGCTCAAAGTGTATTAGATAACTAAAGTGTTTATCCGACTCACCTAGTCGCTTCCTCAGTCTCACCTCGTCCACCTTCGCCCCTTTCTTCTTGGCATCGTTTAGTATCCTCCGGGTTGCGATGTAAGCGCGTCGGAGTCGCTCAGAAACCCCGACGTCCTCGTCGCCGACTTCTCCCCTCTCCCTCCGGGTTCGACGTCGTACCGGCGGCTCCACCGTCGCCGTTCCGGTGGGCCGTCCGTCGCCCTCGGCCTGTAGCTGGCCGGCGACATCGGTACCGATCTTTGTTCCGTCTCTTCGCGTCCGGCGTCGCACCGTCGGCCCCACCGTCACCGTTTCGGTGGGCCGCTCGTCGCCCTCGGCCGGTAGCTGGCCGGCGACATCGGCGCGCCTTTCTCCGTCCCGTGTCGACTCCGCCCTTTCTCCCTCCTTCTCGCTCTCCCTTTCTCTTGGCTCGGCTTCGAGCTCCAGGCCCCCCTCATCCTCGACTTCCGGTCTGCCCACTATCGATGGCTCCGGCGTCGTGGGCCTGTATCGTTTGGTCGCGGCCTCGCGGATCGTTAGGTCTTCGTCCGGGGTCCGCTGTGGTGTCTCGCCCGAATCGCTCATCTCTCTTCTGCAGATTTCGGTGGCTAGTGTTTATAGAGTTTGTCTAGGGCGGCAGCTGGCTTTAGTTACTGAGTTTAGCTGGGGAAGCAGCACCGATTTAGTTACTGTGACGGGATCCAAGAGGGATCCCGATTTATCCGGTTGTGGTAATTTAGTCCACGCGTCCCCGCCGTGTATAAGGATGAAATAAAGTGACTGAGTTCTGAAGTTCGGTGTATAATAGGAAGTTATAAGATATAGATATTGTGAATGTGTACAAGGCGGGATACGGTAACTAAAGTCCCGTGATCCCCTAACTAAACTAATTGGCTGTACCCTACGCTAGCACTGCTGCACTTGAGATAACTGAATCACTGATTAATAGGTTATTGGTTATATTGCACGGTGGCCTTACTGCTACTCAATCGATGCCGTTCCCCCCTCTGATTGGTTAATACCCTTGTTGGCGCCCCGTGGAGTATTCCCGTTCACTCCACTGTGTTCTCCTTGGGTTAGGGGTTTGGCCCCTGACCCTCTATTGTGTGCTTCCTTCCCATTCTTATTGGGATGGCGCGAGTTGGTTAATTACCCAATCTCGCGGCTCCCAATATTGCTTATCGGCTAATAACTTTGTGGGGTGTTGGCGGGATTGAATAAGCTAACAGCTACGCTCCTTTCCCTTAAACACAGCCACTGTAACCCGCTACGCTCCTTTCCATTAAACACAGCCACTGTAACCCGCTACGCTCCTTTCCCTTAAACACAGCCACTGTAACCCGCTACGCTCCTTTCTCTTAAACACAGCCACTGTAACCCGCTACGCTCCTTTCTCTTAAACACAGCCTCTGTAACCCGCTACGCTCCTTTCCCTTAAACACAGCCACTGTAACCCGCTACGCTCCTTTCTCTTAAACACAGCCACTGTAACCCGCTACGCTCCTTTCCCTTAAACACAGCCACTGTAACCCGCTACGCTCCTTTCCATTAAACACAGCCACTGTAACCCGCTATGCTCCTTTCTCTTAAACACAGCCACTGTAACCCGCTATGCTCCTTTCCCTTAAACACAGCCACTGTAACCTGCTCCTTTCCCTTAAACACAGCCACTGTAACCCGCTACGCTCCTTTCCCTTAAACACAGCCACTGTAACCCGCTACGCTCCTTTCCCTTAAACACAGCCACTGTAACCCGCTACGCTCCTTTCCCTTAAACACAGCCACTGTAACCCGCTACGCTCCTTTCCCTTAAACACAGCCACTGTAACCCGCTACGCTCCTTTCTCTTAAACACAGCCACTGTAACCCGCTACGCTCCTTTCCCTTAAACACAGCCACTGTAACCCGCTACGCTCCTTTCCCTTAAACACAGCCACTGTAACCCGCTACACTCCTTTCCCTTAAACACAGCCACTGTAACCCGCTACGCTCCTTTCCCTTAAACACAGCCACTGTAACCCGCTACGCTCCTTTCCCTTAAACACAGCCACTGTAACCCGCTACGCTCCTTTCCCTTAAACACAGCCACTGTAACCCGCTACGCTCCTTTCCCTTAAACACAGCCACTGTAACCCGCTACGCTCCTTTCCCTTAAACACAGCCACTGTAACCCGCTACGCTCCTTTCCCTTAAACACAGCCACTGTAACCCGCTACGCTCCTTTCTCTTAAACACAGCCACTGTAACCCGCTACGCTCCTTTCCCTTAAACACAGCCACTGTAACCCGCTACGCTCCTTTCCCTTAAACACAGCCACTGTAACCCGCTACGCTCCTTTCCCTTAAACACAGCCACTGTAACCCGCTACGCTCCTTTCTCTTAAACACAGCCACTGTAACCCGCTACGCTCCTTTCCCTTAAACACAGCCACTGTAACCCGCTACGCTCCTTTCCATTAAACACAGCCTCTGTAACCTGCTACGCTCCTTTCTCTTAAACACAGCCACTGTAACCCGCTACGCTCCTTTCCCTTAAACACAGCCACTGTAACCCGCTACGCTCCTTTCCCTTAAACACAGCCACTGTAACCCGCTACGCTCCTTTCCCTTAAACACAGCCACTGTAACCCGCTACGCTCATTTCCCTTAAACACAGCCACTGTAACCCGCTACGCTCCTTTCCCTTAAACACAGCCACTGTAACCCACTACGCTCCTTTCTCTTAAACACAGCCACTGTAACCCGCTACGCTCCTTTACCTTAAACACAGCCACTGTAACCCGCTACGCTCCTTTCCCTTAAACACAGCCACTGTAACCCGCTACGCTCCTTTCCCTTAAACACAGCCACTGTAACCTGCTACGCTCCTTTCCCTTAAACACAGCCACTGTAACCCGCTATGCTCCTTTACCTTAAACACAGCCACTGTAACCCGCTACGCTCCTTTCCCTTAAACACAGCCACTGTAACCCGCTATGCTCCTTTCTCTTAAATACAGCCACTGTAACCCGCTACGCTCCTTTCCATTAAACACAGCCACTGTAACCCGCTACGCTCCTTTCCCTTAAACACAGCCACTGTAACCCGCTATGCTCCTTTCTCTTAAATACAGCCACTGTAACCCGCTACGCTCCTTTCCATTAAACACAGCCACTGTAACCCGCTACGCTCCTTTCCCTTAAACACAGCCACTGTAACCTGCTACGCTCCTTTCCCTTAAACACAGCCACTGTAACCCGCTATGCTCCTTTCCCTTAAACACAGCCACTGTAACCCGCTACGCTCCTTTCCCTTAAACACAGCCACTGTAACCCGCTATGCTCCTTTCTCTTAAATACAGCCACTGTAACCCGCTACGCTCCTTTCCATTAAACACAGCCACTGTAACCTGCTACGCTCCTTTCTCTTAAACACAGCCACTGTAACCCGCTACGCTCCTTTCCCTTAAACACAGCCACTGTAACCCGCTACGCTCCTTTCCCTTAAACACAGCCACTGTAACCTGCTACGCTCCTTTCCCTTAAACACAGCCACTGTAACCCGCTATGCTCCTTTCCCTTAAACACAGCCACTGTAACCCGCTACGCTCCTTTCCCTTAAACACAGCCACTGTAACCCGCTATGCTCCTTTCTCTTAAATACAGCCACTGTAACCCGCTACGCTCCTTTCCATTAAACACAGCCACTGTAACCCGCTACGCTCCTTTCTCTTAAACACAGCCACTGTAACCCGCTACGCTCCTTTCCATTAAACACAGCCACTGTAACCCGCTACGCTCCTTTCTCTTAAACACAGCCACTGTAACCCGCTACGCTCCTTTCCATTAAACACAGCCACTGTAACCCGCTACGCTCCTTTCCCTTAAACACAGCCTCTGTAACCCGCTACGCTCCTTTCTCTTAAACACAGCCACTGTAACCCGCTACGCTCCTTTCCCTTAAACACAGCCACTGTAACCCGCTACGCTCCTTTCTCTTAAACACAGCCACTGTAACCCGCTACGCTCCTTTCCATTAAACACAGCCACTGTAACCCGCTACGCTCCTTTCCCTTAAACACAGCCACTGTAACCCGCTACGCTCCTTTCTCTTAAACACAGCCACTGTAACCCGCTACGCTCCTTTACCTTAAACACAGCCACTGTAACCCGCTACGCTCCTTTCCCTTAAACACAGCCACTGTAACCCGCTACGCTCCTTTCCCTTAAACACAGCCACTGTAACCCGCTACGCTCCTTTCTCTTAAACACAGCCACTGTAACCCGCTACGCTCCTTTCCCTTAAACACAGCCACTGTAACCCGCTACGCTCCTTTCCATTAAACACAGCCACTGTAACCTGCTACGCTCCTTTCTCTTAAACACAGCCACTGTAACCCGCTACGCTCCTTTCCCTTAAACACAGCCACTGTAACCCGCTACGCTCCTTTCCCTTAAACACAGCCACTGTAACCCGCTACGCTCCTTTCCCTTAAACACAGCCACTGTAACCCGCTACGCTCCTTTCCCTTAAACACAGCCACTGTAACCCGCTACGCTCCTTTCCCTTAAACACAGCCACTGTAACCCGCTACGCTCCTTTCTCTTAAACACAGCCACTGTAACCCGCTACGCTCCTTTACCTTAAACACAGCCACTGTAACCCGCTACGCTCCTTTCCCTTAAACACAGCCACTGTAACCCGCTACGCTCCTTTCCCTTAAACACAGCCACTGTAACCCGCTACGCTCCTTTCCCTTAAACACAGCCACTGTAACCCGCTACGCTCCTTTCCCTTAAACACAGCCACTGTAACCCGCTACGCTCCTTTCCCTTAAACACAGCCACTGTAACCCGCTACGCTCCTTTCCCTTAAACACAGCCACTGTAACCCGCTACGCTCCTTTCCATTAAACACAGCCACTGTAACCCGCTACGCTCCTTTCCCTTAAACACAGCCACTGTAACCCGCTACGCTCCTTTCTCTTAAACACAGCCACTGTAACCCGCTACGCTCCTTTCCATTAAACACAGCCACTGTAACCCGCTACGCTCCTTTCCCTTAAACACAGCCACTGTAACCCGCTACGCTCCTTTCCCTTAAACACAGCCACTGTAACCCGCTACGCTCCTTTCCCTTAAACACAGCCACTGTAACCCGCTACGCTCCTTTCCCTTAAACACAGCCACTGTAACCCGCTACGCTCCTTTCCCTTAAACACAGCCACTGTAACCCGCTATGCTCCTTTCTCTTAAATACAGCCACTGTAACCCGCTACGCTCGTTTTCCATTAAACACAGCCACTGTAACCTGCTACGCTCCTTTCCCTTAAACACAGCCACTGTAACCCGCTACGCTCCTTTCCCTTAAACACAGCCACTGTAACCCGCTACGCTCCTTTCCCTTAAACACAGCCACTGTAACCTGCTACGCTCCTTTCCCTTAAACACAGCCACTGTAACCCGCTACGCTCCTTTCCCTTAAACACAGCCACTGTAACCCGCTACGCTCCTTTCCCTTAAACACAGCCACTGTAACCCGCTACGCTCCTTTCTCTTAAACACAGCCACTGTAACCCGCTACGCTCCTTTCCATTAAACACAGCCACTGTAACCCGCTACGCTCCTTTCTCTTAAACACAGCCACTGTAACCCGCTACGCTCCTTTCCATTAAACACAGCCACTGTAACCCGCTACGCTCCTTTCTCTTAAACACAGCCACTGTAACCCGCTACGCTCCTTTCCCTTAAACACAGCCACTGTAACCCGCTACGCTCCTTTCCCTTAAACACAGCCTCTGTAACCCGCTACGCTCCTTTCTCTTAAACACAGCCACTGTAACCCGCTACGCTCCTTTCCCTTAAACACAGCCACTGTAACCCGCTACGCTCCTTTCTCTTAAACACAGCCACTGTAACCCGCTACGCTCCTTTCCCTTAAACACAGCCACTGTAACCCGCTACGCTCCTTTCCCTTAAACACAGCCACTGTAACCCGCTACGCTCCTTTCCCTTAAACACAGCCACTGTAACCCGCTACGCTCCTTTCCATTAAACACAGCCACTGTAACCCGCTACGCTCCTTTCCCTTAAACACAGCCACTGTAACCCGCTACGCTCCTTTCTCTTAAACACAGCCACTGTAACCCGCTACGCTCTTTCCCTTAAACACAGCCACTGTAACCCGCTACGCTCCTTTCCCTTAAACACAGCCACTGTAACCCGCTACGCTCCTTTCCATTAAACACAGCCACTGTAACCCGCTACGCTCCTTTCCCTTAAACACAGCCACTGTAACCCGCTACGCTCCTTTCCCTTAAACACAGCCACTGTAACCCGCTACGCTCCTTTCCCTTAAACACAGCCACTGTAACCCGCTACGCTCCTTTCCCTTAAACACAGCCACTGTAACCCGCTACGCTCCTTTCTCTTAAACACAGCCACTGTAACCCGCTACGCTCCTTTCCCTTAAACACAGCCACTGTAACCCGCTACGCTCCTTTCCCTTAAACACAGCCACTGTAACCCGCTACGCTCCTTTCCCTTAAACACAGCCACTGTAACCCGCTACGCTCCTTTCCATTAAACACAGCCACTGTAACCCGCTACGCTCCTTTCCCTTAAACACAGCCACTGTAACCCGCTACGCTCCTTTCCCTTAAACACAGCCACTGTAACCCGCTACGCTCCTTTCCCTTAAACACAGCCACTGTAACCCGCTACGCTCATTTCCCTTAAACACAGCCACTGTAACCCGCTACGCTCCTTTCCCTTAAACACAGCCACTGTAACCCGCTACGCTCCTTTCCATTAAACACAGCCTCTGTAACCCGCTACGCTCCTTTCCATTAAACACAGCCACTGTAACCCGCTACGCTCCTTTCCCTTAAACACAGCCACTGTAACCCGCTACGCTCCTTTCCCTTAAACACAGCCACTGTAACCCGCTACGCTCCTTTCCCTTAAACACAGCCACTGTAACCCGCTACGCTCCTTTCCCTTAAACACAGCCACTGTAACCCGCTACGCTCCTTTCCATTAAACACAGCCTCTGTAACCCGCTACGCTCCTTTCCCTTAAACACAGCCTCTGTAACCCGCTACGCTCCTTTCCATTAAACACAGCCACTGTAACCCGCTACGCTCCTTTCTCTTAAACACAGCCACTGTAACCCGCTATGCTCCTTTCCATTAAACACAGCCACTGTAACCTGCTACGCTCCTTTCCCTTAAACACAGCCACTGTAACCCGCTACGCTCCTTTCCCTTAAACACAGCCACTGTAACCCGCTACGCTCCTTTCCATTAAACACAGCCACTGTAACCCGCTACGCTCCTTTCCCTTAAACACAGCCACTGTAACCCGCTACGCTCCTTTCCCTTAAACACAGCCACTGTAACCCGCTACGCTCCTTTCCCTTAAACACAGCCACTGTAACCCGCTACGCTCCTTTCCATTAAACACAGCCACTGTAACCCGCTACGCTCCTTTCCATTAAACACAGCCACTGTAACCCGCTACGCTCCTTTCCATTAAACACAGCCTCTGTAACCCGCTACGCTCCTTTCTCTTAAACACAGCCACTGTAACCTGCTCATTTCCCTTAAACACAGCCACTGTAACCCGCTACGCTCCTTTCCATTAAACACAGCCTCTGTAACCCGCTACGCTCATTTCCCTTAAACACAGCCACTGTAACCCGCTACGCTCCTTTCCATTAAACACAGCCTCTGTAACCCGCTACGCTCCTTTCCATTAAACACAGCCACTGTAACCCGCTACGCTCATTTCCCTTAAACACAGCCACTGTAACCCGCTACGCTCCTTTCCCTTAAACACAGCCTCTGTAACCCGCTACGCTCCTTTCCATTAAACACAGCCACTGTAACCCGCTACGCTCCTTTCCCTTAAACACAGCCTCTGTAACCCGCTACGCTCCTTTCCATTAAACACAGCCACTGTAACCCGCTACGCTCCTTTCCCTTAAACACAGCCTCTGTAACCCGCTACGCTCCTTTCCATTAAACACAGCCACTGTAACCCGCTACGCTCCTTTCTCTTAAACACAGCCACTGTAACCCGCTACGCTCCTTTCCCTTAAACACAGCCACTGTAACCCGCTACGCTCCTTTACATTAAACACAGCCACTGTAACCCGCTACGCTCCTTTCCATTAAACACAGCCTCTGTAACCCGCTACGCTCCTTTCCATTAAACACAGCCACTGTAACCCGCTACGCTCATTTCCCTTAAACACAGCCACTGTAACCCGCTACGCTCCTTTCCCTTAAACACAGCCTCTGTAACCCGCTACGCTCCTTTCCATTAAACACAGCCACTGTAACCTGCTACGCTCCTTTCCATTAAACACAGCCTCTGTAACCCGCTACGCTCCTTTCTCTTAAACACAGCCACTGTAACCTGCTCATTTCCCTTAAACACAGCCACTGTAACCCGCTACGCTCCTTTCCATTAAACACAGCCTCTGTAACCCGCTACGCTCATTTCCCTTAAACACAGCCACTGTAACCCGCTACGCTCCTTTCCATTAAACACAGCCTCTGTAACCCGCTACGCTCCTTTCCCTTAAACACAGCCTCTGTAACCCGCTACGCTCCTTTCCATTAAACACAGCCACTGTAACCCGCTACGCTCCTTTCCCTTAAACACAGCCACTGTAACCCGCTACGCTCCTTTCCCTTAAACACAGCCACTGTAACCCGCTACGCTCCTTTCCCTTAAACACAGCCACTGTAACCCGCTACGCTCCTTTCCCTTAAACACAGCCACTGTAACCCGCTACGCTCCTTTCCATTAAACACAGCCACTGTAACCCGCTACGCTCCTTTCCCTTAAACACAGCCTCTGTAACCCGCTACGCTCCTTTCCATTAAACACAGCCACTGTAACCCGCTACGCTCCTTTCTCTTAAACACAGCCACTGTAACCCGCTATGCTCCTTTCCATTAAACACAGCCACTGTAACCTGCTACGCTCCTTTCCCTTAAACACAGCCACTGTAACCCGCTACGCTCCTTTCCCTTAAACACAGCCACTGTAACCCGCTACGCTCCTTTCCATTAAACACAGCCACTGTAACCCGCTACGCTCCTTTCCCTTAAACACAGCCACTGTAACCCGCTACGCTCCTTTCCCTTAAACACAGCCACTGTAACCCGCTACGCTCCTTTCCCTTAAACACAGCCACTGTAACCCGCTACGCTCCTTTCCATTAAACACAGCCACTGTAACCCGCTACGCTCCTTTCCATTAAACACAGCCACTGTAACCCGCTACGCTCCTTTCCATTAAACACAGCCTCTGTAACCCGCTACGCTCCTTTCTCTTAAACACAGCCACTGTAACCTGCTCATTTCCCTTAAACACAGCCACTGTAACCCGCTACGCTCCTTTCCATTAAACACAGCCTCTGTAACCCGCTACGCTCATTTCCCTTAAACACAGCCACTGTAACCCGCTACGCTCCTTTCCATTAAACACAGCCTCTGTAACCCGCTACGCTCCTTTCCATTAAACACAGCCACTGTAACCCGCTACGCTCCTTTCCCTTAAACACAGCCACTGTAACCCGCTACGCTCCTTTCCCTTAAACACAGCCACTGTAACCCGCTACGCTCCTTTCCCTTAAACACAGCCACTGTAACCCGCTACGCTCCTTTCCCTTAAACACAGCCACTGTAACCCGCTACGCTCCTTTCCATTAAACACAGCCACTGTAACCCGCTACGCTCCTTTCCCTTAAACACAGCCTCTGTAACCCGCTACGCTCCTTTCCATTAAACACAGCCACTGTAACCTGCTACGCTCCTTTCTCTTAAACACAGCCACTGTAACCCGCTACGCTCCTTTCCCTTAAACACAGCCACTGTAACCCGCTACGCTCCTTTCCATTAAACACAGCCACTGTAACCCGCTACGCTCCTTTCCATTAAACACAGCCTCTGTAACCCGCTACGCTCCTTTCCATTAAACACAGCCACTGTAACCCGCTACGCTCCTTTCCCTTAAACACAGCCACTGTAACCCGCTACGCTCCTTTCCCTTAAACACAGCCTCTGTAACCCGCTACGCTCCTTTCCATTAAACACAGCCACTGTAACCTGCTACGCTCCTTTCCATTAAACACAGCCTCTGTAACCCGCTACGCTCCTTTCTCTTAAACACAGCCACTGTAACCTGCTCATTTCCCTTAAACACAGCCACTGTAACCCGCTACGCTCCTTTCCATTAAACACAGCCTCTGTAACCCGCTACGCTCCTTTCCCTTAAACACAGCCACTGTAACCCGCTACGCTCCTTTCCATTAAACACAGCCTCTGTAACCCGCTACGCTCCTTTCCATTAAACACAGCCACTGTAACCCGCTACGCTCCTTTCCCTTAAACACAGCCACTGTAACCCGCTACGCTCCTTTCCCTTAAACACAGCCACTGTAACCCGCTACGCTCCTTTCCATTAAACACAGCCACTGTAACCTGCTACGCTCCTTTCCCTTAAACACAGCCTCTGTAACCCGCTACGCTCCTTTCCATTAAACACAGCCACTGTAACCCGCTACGCTCCTTTCCCTTAAACACAGCCACTGTAACCCGCTACGCTCCTTTCCCTTAAACACAGCCTCTGTAACCCGCTACGCTCCTTTCCCTTAAACACAGCCACTGTAACCCGCTACGCTCCTTTCCCTTAAACACAGCCTCTGTAACCCGCTATGCTCATTTCCATTAAACACAGCCACTGTAACCTGCTACGCTCCTTTCCATTAAACACAGCCTCTGTAACCCGCTACGCTCCTTTCCATTAAACACAGCCACTGTAACCCGCTACGCTCCTTTCCCTTAAACACAGCCACTGTAACCCGCTACGCTCCTTTCCCTTAAACACAGCCTCTGTAACCCGCTACGCTCCTTTCCCTTAAACACAGCCACTGTAACCCGCTACGCTCCTTTCCCTTAAACACAGCCACTGTAACCTGCTACGCTCCTTTCCATTAAACACAGCCTCTGTAACCCGCTACGCTCCTTTCCATTAAACACAGCCACTGTAACCCGCTACGCTCCTTTCCCTTAAACACAGCCACTGTAACCCGCTACGCTCCTTTCCCTTAAACACAGCCACTGTAACCCGCTACGCTCCTTTCCCTTAAACACAGCCACTGTAACCCGCTACGCTCCTTTCCCTTAAACACAGCCACTGTAACCCGCTACGCTCCTTTCCCTTAAACACAGCCTCTGTAACCCGCTACGCTCCTTTCCCTTAAACACAGCCACTGTAACCTGCTACGCTCCTTTCCCTTAAACACAGCCACTGTAACCCGCTACGCTCCTTTCCCTTAAACACAGCCTCTGTAACCCGCTACGCTCCTTTCCCTTAAACACAGCCACTGTAACCTGCTACGCTCCTTTCCATTAAACACAGCCTCTGTAACCCGCTACGCTCCTTTCCCTTAAACACAGCCACTGTAACCTGCTCATTTCCCTTAAACACAGCCTCTGTAACCCGCTACGCTCCTTTCCATTAAACACAGCCACTGTAACCCGCTACGCTCCTTTCCCTTAAACACAGCCTCTGTAACCTGCTACGCTCCTTTCCATTAAACACAGCCACTGTAACCTGCTACGCTCCTTTCCATTAAACACAGCCACTGTAACCCGCTACGCTCCTTTCCCTTAAACACAGCCACTGTAACCCGCTACGCTCCTTTCCCTTAAACACAGCCACTGTAACCCGCTACGCTCCTTTCCCTTAAACACAGCCACTGTAACCCGCTACGCTCCTTTCCATTAAACACAGCCACTGTAACCCGCTACGCTCCTTTCCCTTAAACACAGCCACTGTAACCTGCTACGCTCCTTTCCCTTAAACACAGCCTCTGTAACCCGCTACGCTCCTTTCCATTAAACACAGCCACTGTAACCCGCTACGCTCCTTTCCCTTAAACACAGCCTCTGTAACCTGCTACGCTCCTTTCCATTAAACACAGCCACTGTAACCCGCTACGCTCCTTTCCCTTAAACACAGCCACTGTAACCCGCTACGCTCCTTTCCCTTAAACACAGCCACTGTAACCCGCTACGCTCCTTTCCATTAAACACAGCCACTGTAACCCGCTACGCTCCTTTCCCTTAAACACAGCCACTGTAACCCGCTACGCTCCTTTCCCTTAAACACAGCCACTGTAACCCGCTACGCTCCTTTCCATTAAACACAGCCACTGTAACCCGCTACGCTCCTTTCCCTTAAACACAGCCTCTGTAACCCGCTACGCTCCTTTCCATTAAACACAGCCACTGTAACCCGCTACGCTCCTTTCCCTTAAACACAGCCACTGTAACCCGCTACGCTCCTTTCCCTTAAACACAGCCACTGTAACCCGCTACGCTCCTTTCCATTAAACACAGCCACTGTAACCCGCTACGCTCCTTTCCCTTAAACACAGCCACTGTAACCCGCTACGCTCCTTTCCCTTAAACACAGCCACTGTAACCCGCTACGCTCCTTTCTCTTAAACACAGCCACTGTAACCCGCTACGCTCCTTTCCCTTAAACACAGCCACTGTAACCCGCTACGCTCCTTTCCCTTAAACACAGCCACTGTAACCCGCTACGCTCCTTTCCCTTAAACACAGCCTCTGTAACCTGCTACGCTCCTTTCCATTAAACACAGCCACTGTAACCCGCTACACTCCTTTCCCTTAAACACAGCCACTGTAACCCGCTACACTCCTTTCCCTTAAACACAGCCACTGTAACCCGCTACGCTCCTTTACCTTAAACACAGCCACTGTAACCCGCTACGCTCCTTTCCCTTAAACACAGCCACTGTAACCCACTACGCTCCTTTCCCTTAAACACAGCCACTGTAACCCGCTACGCTCCTTTCCATTAAACACAGCCACTGTAACCCGCTACGCTCCTTTCTCTTAAACACAGCCTCTGTAACCCGCTACGCTCCTTTCCCTTAAACACAGCCACTGTAACCCGCTACGCTCCTTTCCATTAAACACAGCCACTGTAACCCGCTACGCTCCTTTCTCTTAAACACAGCCACTGTAACCCGCTACGCTCCTTTCCCTTAAACACAGCCACTGTAACCCGCTACGCTCCTTTCCCTTAAACACAGCCACTGTAACCCGCTACGCTCCTTTCCATTAAACACAGCCACTGTAACCCGCTACGCTCCTTTCCCTTAAACACAGCCACTGTAACCCGCTACGCTCCTTTCCCTTAAACACAGCCACTGTAACCTGCTCATTTCCCTTAAACACAGCCTCTGTAACCCGCTACGCTCCTTTCCATTAAACACAGCCACTGTAACCCGCTACGCTCCTTTCCCTTAAACACAGTCACTGTAACCCGCTACGCTCCTTTCCCTTAAACACAGCCACTGTAACCCGCTACGCTCCTTTCCATTAAACACAGCCACTGTAACCCGCTACGCTCCTTTCCCTTAAACACAGCCACTGTAACCCGCTACGCTCCTTTCCCTTAAACACAGCCACTGTAACCCGCTACGCTCCTTTCCATTAAACACAGCCACTGTAACCCGCTACGCTCCTTTCCCTTAAACACAGCCACTGTAACCCACTACGCTCCTTTCCCTTAAACACAGCCACTGTAACCCGCTACGCTCCTTTCCATTAAACACAGCCACTGTAACCCGCTACGCTCCTTTCCCTTAAACACAGCCACTGTAACCCGCTACGCTCCTTTCCCTTAAACACAGCCACTGTAACCTGCTACGCTCCTTTCCCTTAAACACAGCCACTGTAACCCGCTACGCTCCTTTCCCTTAAACACAGCCTCTGTAACCCGCTACGCTCATTTCCCTTAAACACAGCCACTGTAACCCGCTACGCTCCTTTCCCTTAAACACAGCCAATGTAACCCGCTACGCTCCTTTCCCTTAAACACAGCCAATGTAACCTGCTACGCTCCTTTCCCTTAAACACAGCCACTGTAACCCGCTACGCTCCTTTCCCTTAAACACAGCCACTGTAACCCGCTACGCTCCTTTCCCTTAAACACAGCCACTGTAACCCGCTACGCTCCTTTCCCTTAAACACAGCCTCTGTAACCCGCTACGCTCCTTTCCCTTAAACACAGCCACTGTAACCCGCTACGCTCCTTTCCCTTAAACACAGCCTCTGTAACCCGCTACGCTCCTTTCCCTTAAACACAGCCACTGTAACCCGCTACGCTCCTTTCCCTTAAACACAGCCACTGTAACCCACTACGCTCCTTTCTCTTAAACACAGCCACTGTAACCCGCTACGCTCCTTTCCCTTAAACACAGCCACTGTAACCCGCTACGCTCCTTTCCCTTAAACACAGCCACTGTAACCCGCTACGCTCCTTTCCCTTAAACACAGCCACTGTAACCCGCTACGCTCCTTTCCCTTAAACACAGCCACTGTAACCCGCTACGCTCCTTTCCCTTAAACACAGCCACTGTAACCCGCTACGCTCCTTTCCCTTAAACACAGCCACTGTAACCCGCTACGCTCATTTCCCTTAAACACAGCCACTGTAACCCGCTACGCTCCTTTCCCTTAAACACAGCCACTGTAACCCGCTACGCTCCTTTCCATTAAACACAGCCTCTGTAACCCGCTACGCTCCTTTCCCTTAAACACAGCCACTGTAACCCGCTACGCTCCTTTCCATTAAACACAGCCTCTGTAACCCGCTACGCTCCTTTCCCTTAAACACAGCCACTGTAACCCGCTACGCTCCTTTCCCTTAAACACAGCCACTGTAACCCGCTACGCTCCTTTCCCTTAAACACAGCCACTGTAACCCGCTACGCTCCTTTCCCTTAAACACAGCCACTGTAACCCGCTACGCTCCTTTCCCTTAAACACAGCCACTGTAACCCGCTACGCTCCTTTCCCTTAAACACAGCCACTGTAACCCGCTACGCTCCTTTCTCTTAAACACAGCCACTGTAACCCGCTACGCTCCTTTCTCTTAAACACAGCCACTGTAACCCGCTACGCTCCTTTCCCTTAAACACAGCCACTGTAACCCGCTACGCTCCTTTCCCTTAAACACAGCCACTGTAACCCGCTACGCTCCTTTCCCTTAAACACAGCCACTGTAACCCGCTACGCTCCTTTCTCTTAAACACAGCCACTGTAACCCGCTACGCTCCTTTCCCTTAAACACAGCCTCTGTAACCCGCTACGCTCCTTTCCCTTAAACACAGCCACTGTAACCCGCTACGCTCCTTTCCATTAAACACAGCCACTGTAACCCGCTACGCTCCTTTCCCTTAAACACAGCCACTGTAACCCGCTACGCTCCTTTCCATTAAACACAGCCACTGTAACCCACTACGCTCCTTTCCATTAAACACAGCCACTGTAACCCGCTACGCTCCTTTCCCTTAAACACAGCCTCTGTAACCCGCTACGCTCCTTTCCATTAAACACAGCCACTGTAACCCGCTACGCTCCTTTCCCTTAAACACAGCCACTGTAACCTGCTACGCTCCTTTCCATTAAACACAGCCACTGTAACCCGCTACGCTCCTTTCCATTAAACACAGCCACTGTAACCCGCTACGCTCCTTTCCCTTAAACACAGCTACTGTAACCTGCTACGCTCCTTTCCATTAAACACAGCCACTGTAACCCGCTACGCTCCTTTCCATTAAACACAGCCACTGTAACCCGCTACGCTCCTTTCCCTTAAACACAGCTACTGTAACCTGCTACGCTCCTTTCCATTAAACACAGCCACTGTAACCCGCTACGCTCCTTTCCATTAAACACAGCCACTGTAACCCGCTACGCTCCTTTCCCTTAAACACAGCTACTGTAACCTGCTACGCTCCTTTCCATTAAACACAGCCACTGTAACCCGCTACGCTCCTTTCCCTTAAACACAGCCACTGTAACCCGCTACGCTCCTTTCCCTTAAACACAGCCTCTGTAACCCGCTACGCTCCTTTCCCTTAAACACAGCCACTGTAACCCGCTACGCTCCTTTCTCTTAAACACAGCCACTGTAACCCGCTACGCTCCTTTCCCTTAAACACAGCCACTGTAACCCGCTACGCTCCTTTCCATTAAACACAGCCACTGTAACCCGCTACGCTCCTTTCCCTTAAACACAGCCACTGTAACCCGCTACGTTCCTTTCCCTTAAACACAGCCACTGTAACCCGCTACGCTCCTTTCCATTAAACACAGCCACTGTAACCCGCTACACTCCTTTCCCTTAAACACAGCCACTGTAACCCGCTACACTCCTTTCCCTTAAACACAGCCACTGTAACCCGCTACGCTCCTTTCTCTTAAACACAGCCTCTGTAACCCGCTACGCTCCTTTCCCTTAAACACAGCCACTGTAACCTGCTACGCTCCTTTCCCTTAAACACAGCCACTGTAACCCGCTACGCTCCTTTCCCTTAAACACAGCCACTGTAACCTGCTACGCTCCTTTCCCTTAAACACAGCCACTGTAACCCGCTACGCTCCTTTCCATTAAACACAGCCACTGTAACCCGCTACGCTCCTTTCCCTTAAACACAGCCACTGTAACCCGCTACGCTCCTTTCCCTTAAACACAGCCACTGTAACCCGCTACGCTCCTTTCTCTTAAACACAGCCACTGTAACCCGCTACGCTCCTTTCCATTAAACACAGCCACTGTAACCCGCTACGCTCCTTTCCCTTAAACACAGCCACTGTAACCCGCTACGCTCCTTTCCCTTAAACACAGCCACTGTAACCCGCTACGCTCCTTTCTCTTAAACACAGCCACTGTAACCCGCTACGCTCCTTTCCATTAAACACAGCCACTGTAACCCGCTACACTCCTTTCCCTTAAACACAGCCACTGTAACCCGCTACACTCCTTTCCCTTAAACACAGCCACTGTAACCCGCTACGCTCCTTTCTCTTAAACACAGCCACTGTAACCCGCTACACTCCTTTCCCTTAAACACAGCCACTGTAACCCGCTACACTCCTTTCCCTTAAACACAGCCACTGTAACCCGCTACGCTCCTTTCCCTTAAACACAGCCACTGTAACCCGCTACGCTCCTTTCCCTTAAACACAGCCACTGTAACCCGCTACGCTCCTTTCCCTTAAACACAGCCACTGTAACCCACTACGCTCCTTTCCATTAAACACAGCCACTGTAACCCGCTACGCTCCTTTCCCTTAAACACAGCCACTGTAACCCGCTACGCTCCTTTCCCTTAAACACAGCCACTGTAACCTGCTACGCTCCTTTCCCTTAAACACAGCCACTGTAACCCGCTACGCTCCTTTCCATTAAACACAGCCACTGTAACCCGCTACACTCCTTTCCCTTAAACACAGCCACTGTAACCCGCTACGCTCCTTTCCCTTAAACACAGCCACTGTAACCCGCTACGCTCCTTTCTCTTAAACACAGCCACTGTAACCCGCTACGCTCCTTTCCATTAAACACAGCCACTGTAACCCGCTACGCTCCTTTCCCTTAAACACAGCCACTGTAACCCGCTACACTCCTTTCCCTTAAACACAGCCACTGTAACCCGCTACGCTCCTTTCCCTTAAACACAGCCACTGTAACCCGCTACGCTCCTTTCTCTTAAACACAGCCACTGTAACCCGCTACGCTCCTTTCCCTTAAACACAGCCACTGTAACCCGCTACGCTCCTTTCCCTTAAACACAGCCACTGTAACCCGCTACGCTCCTTTCCCTTAAACACAGCCACTGTAACCCGCTACGCTCCTTTCCATTAAACACAGCCACTGTAACCCGCTACGCTCCTTTCCATTAAACACAGCCACTGTAACCCGCTACGCTCCTTTCCATTAAACACAGCCACTGTAACCCGCTACGCTCCTTTCCATTAAACACAGCCACTGTAACCCGCTACGCTCCTTTCCCTTAAACACAGCCACTGTAACCCGCTACGCTCCTTTCCATTAAACACAGCCACTGTAACCCGCTACGCTCCTTTCCCTTAAACACAGCCACTGTAACCCGCTACACTCCTTTCCCTTAAACACAGCCACTGTAACCCGCTACGCTCCTTTCCCTTAAACACAGCCACTGTAACCCGCTACGCTCCTTTCCCTTAAACACAGCCACTGTAACCCGCTACGCTCCTTTCCCTTAAACACAGCCACTGTAACCCGCTACGCTCCTTTCCATTAAACACAGCCACTGTAACCCGCTACGCTCCTTTCCCTTAAACACAGCCACTGTAACCCGCTACGCTCCTTTCCCTTAAACACAGCCACTGTAACCCGCTACGCTCCTTTCCATTAAACACAGCCACTGTAACCCGCTACGCTCCTTTCTCTTAAACACAGCCACTGTAACCCGCTACGCTCCTTTCCCTTAAACACAGCCACTGTAACCCGCTACGCTCCTTTCCCTTAAACACAGCCACTGTAACCCGCTACGCTCCTTTCCATTAAACACAGCCACTGTAACCCGCTACGCTCCTTTCTCTTAAACACAGCCACTGTAACCCGCTACGCTCCTTTCCCTTAAACACAGCCACTGTAACCCGCTACGCTCCTTTCCATTAAACACAGCCACTGTAACCCGCTACGCTCCTTTCCATTAAACACAGCCACTGTAACCCGCTACGCTCCTTTCCCTTAAACACAGCCACTGTAACCCGCTACGCTCCTTTCCCTTAAACACAGCCACTGTAACCCGCTACGCTCCTTTCCCTTAAACACAGCCACTGTAACCCGCTACGCTCCTTTCCCTTAAACACAGCCACTGTAACCCGCTACGCTCCTTTCCCTTAAACACAGCCACTGTAACCCGCTACGCTCCTTTCTCTTAAACACAGCCACTGTAACCCGCTACGCTCCTTTCCATTAAACACAGCCACTGTAACCCGCTACGCTCCTTTCCCTTAAACACAGCCACTGTAACCCGCTACGCTCCTTTCCCTTAAACACAGCCACTGTAACCCGCTACGCTCCTTTCCCTTAAACACAGCCACTGTAACCCGCTACGCTCCTTTCCCTTAAACACAGCCACTGTAACCCGCTACGCTCCTTTCTCTTAAACACAGCCACTGTAACCCGCTACGCTCCTTTCCCTTAAACACAGCCACTGTAACCCGCTACGCTCCTTTCCCTTAAACACAGCCACTGTAACCCGCTACGCTCCTTTCCATTAAACACAGCCACTGTAACCCGCTACGCTCCTTTCCCTTAAACACAGCCACTGTAACCCGCTACGCTCCTTTCCCTTAAACACAGCCACTGTAACCCGCTACGCTCCTTTCCATTAAACACAGCCACTGTAACCCGCTACGCTCCTTTCCCTTAAACACAGCCACTGTAACCCGCTACGCTCCTTTCCCTTAAACACAGCCACTGTAACCCGCTACGCTCCTTTCCCTTAAACACAGCCACTGTAACCCGCTACGCTCCTTTCCATTAAACACAGCCACTGTAACCCGCTACGCTCCTTTCCATTAAACACAGCCACTGTAACCCGCTACGCTCCTTTCCATTAAACACAGCCACTGTAACCCGCTACGCTCCTTTCCCTTAAACACAGCCACTGTAACCCGCTACGCTCCTTTCCATTAAACACAGCCACTGTAACCCGCTACGCTCCTTTCCATTAAACACAGCCACTGTAACCCGCTACGCTCCTTTCCCTTAAACACAGCCACTGTAACCCGCTACGCTCCTTTCCCTTAAACACAGCCACTGTAACCCGCTACGCTCCTTTCCCTTAAACACAGCCACTGTAACCCGCTACGCTCCTTTCCATTAAACACAGCCACTGTAACCCGCTACGCTCCTTTCCCTTAAACACAGCCACTGTAACCCGCTACGCTCCTTTCCCTTAAACACAGCCACTGTAACCCGCTACGCTCCTTTCCATTAAACACAGCCACTGTAACCCGCTACGCTCCTTTCCCTTAAACACAGCCACTGTAACCCGCTACGCTCCTTTCCATTAAACACAGCCACTGTAACCCGCTACGCTCCTTTCCATTAAACACAGCCACTGTAACCCGCTACGCTCCTTTCCCTTAAACACAGCCACTGTAACCCGCTACGCTCCTTTCCATTAAACACAGCCACTGTAACCCGCTACGCTCCTTTCCCTTAAACACAGCCACTGTAACCCGCTACGCTCCTTTCCCTTAAACACAGCCACTGTAACCCGCTACGCTCCTTTCCCTTAAACACAGCCACTGTAACCCGCTACGCTCCTTTCCCTTAAACACAGCCACTGTAACCCGCTACGCTCCTTTCCATTAAACACAGCCACTGTAACCCGCTACGCTCCTTTCCCTTAAACACAGCCACTGTAACCCGCTACGCTCCTTTCCCTTAAACACAGCCACTGTAACCCGCTACGCTCCTTTCCATTAAACACAGCCACTGTAACCCGCTACGCTCCTTTCCCTTAAACACAGCCACTGTAACCCGCTACGCTCCTTTCCCTTAAACACAGCCACTGTAACCCGCTACGCTCCTTTCCATTAAACACAGCCACTGTAACCCGCTACGCTCCTTTCCCTTAAACACAGCCACTGTAACCCGCTACGCTCCTTTCCATTAAACACAGCCACTGTAACCCGCTACGCTCCTTTCCCTTAAACACAGCCACTGTAACCCGCTACGCTCCTTTCCATTAAACACAGCCACTGTAACCCGCTACGCTCCTTTCCCTTAAACACAGCCACTGTAACCCGCTACGCTCCTTTCCATTAAACACAGCCACTGTAACCCGCTACGCTCCTTTCCCTTAAACACAGCCACTGTAACCCGCTACGCTCCTTTCCCTTAAACACAGCCACTGTAACCCGCTACGCTCCTTTCCATTAAACACAGCCACTGTAACCCGCTACGCTCCTTTCCCTTAAACACAGCCACTGTAACCCGCTACGCTCCTTTCTCTTAAACACAGCCACTGTAACCCGCTACGCTCCTTTCCCTTAAACACAGCCACTGTAACCCGCTACGCTCCTTTCCTTAAACACAGCCACTGTAACCCGCTACGCTCCTTTCCCTTAAACACAGCCACTGTAACCCGCTACGCTCCTTTCCCTTAAACACAGCCACTGTAACCCGCTACGCTCCTTTCCCTTAAACACAGCCACTGTAACCCGCTACGCTCCTTTCCCTTAAACACAGCCACTGTAACCCGCTACGCTCCTTTCCCTTAAACACAGCCACTGTAACCCGCTACGCTCCTTTCCCTTAAACACAGCCACTGTAACCCGCTACGCTCCTTTCCCTTAAACACAGCCACTGTAACCCGCTACGCTCCTTTCCCTTAAACACAGCCACTGTAACCCGCTACGCTCCTTTCTCTTAAACACAGCCACTGTAACCCGCTACGCTCCTTTCCCTTAAACACAGCCACTGTAACCCGCTACGCTCCTTTCCCTTAAACACAGCCACTGTAACCCGCTACGCTCCTTTCCCTTAAACACAGCCACTGTAACCCGCTACGCTCCTTTCCCTTAAACACAGCCACTGTAACCCGCTACGCTCCTTTCCCTTAAACACAGCCACTGTAACCCGCTACGCTCCTTTCCCTTAAACACAGCCACTGTAACCCGCTACGCTCCTTTCCCTTAAACACAGCCACTGTAACCCGCTACGCTCCTTTCCCTTAAACACAGCCACTGTAACCCGCTACGCTCCTTTCCCTTAAACACAGCCACTGTAACCCGCTACGCTCCTTTCCCTTAAACACAGCCACTGTAACCCGCTACGCTCCTTTCCCTTAAACACAGCCACTGTAACCCGCTACGCTCCTTTCCCTTAAACACAGCCACTGTAACCCGCTACGCTCCTTTCCCTTAAACACAGCCACTGTAACCCGCTACGCTCCTTTCCCTTAAACACAGCCACTGTAACCCGCTACGCTCCTTTCCATTAAACACAGCCACTGTAACCCGCTACGCTCCTTTCCATTAAACACAGCCACTGTAACCCGCTACGCTCCTTTCCCTTAAACACAGCCACTGTAACCCGCTACGCTCCTTTCCCTTAAACACAGCCACTGTAACCCGCTACGCTCCTTTCCCTTAAACACAGCCACTGTAACCCGCTACGCTCCTTTCCATTAAACACAGCCACTGTAACCCGCTACGCTCCTTTCCATTAAACACAGCCACTGTAACCCGCTACGCTCCTTTCCATTAAACACAGCCACTGTAACCCGCTACGCTCCTTTCCCTTAAACACAGCCACTGTAACCCGCTACGCTCCTTTCCCTTAAACACAGCCACTGTAACCCGCTACGCTCCTTTCCCTTAAACACAGCCACTGTAACCCGCTACGCTCCTTTCCCTTAAACACAGCCACTGTAACCCGCTACGCTCCTTTCCATTAAACACAGCCACTGTAACCTGCTACGCTCCTTTCCCTTAAACACAGCCACTGTAACCCGCTACGCTCCTTTCCCTTAAACACAGCCACTGTAACCCGCTACGCTCCTTTCCATTAAACACAGCCACTGTAACCCGCTACACGCTCCTTTCCCTTAAACACAGCCACTGTAACCCGCTACGCTCCTTTCCCTTAAACACAGCCACTGTAACCCGCTACGCTCCTTTCCCTTAAACACAGCCACTGTAACCCGCTACACTCCTTTCCCTTAAACACAGCCACTGTAACCCGCTACGCTCCTTTCCCTTAAACACAGCCACTGTAACCTGCTACGCTCCTTTCCCTTAAACACAGCCACTGTAACCTGCTACGCTCCTTTCTCTTAAACACAGCCACTGTAACCCGCTACGCTCCTTTCCCTTAAACACAGCCACTGTAACCCGCTACGCTCCTTTCCCTTAAACACAGCCACTGTAACCTGCTACGCTCCTTTCCCTTAAACACAGCCACTGTAACCCGCTACGCTCCTTTCCCTTAAACACAGCCACTGTAACCCGCTACGCTCCTTTACCTTAAACTTGTGTGAACAACTGTGTGAAAAAATATTTAATTTTTCTTTGCAGGACCGGCTCTAAGCGCTACTCTAAACATCAGTTGTACGTTGAATAAAGGCAGTTACACTTACCAGCTGACAATGTTCAACCGAAACGAGAACAACGTGTTACTAGAGGGGGAACCCAGCGAGGAGCACATATTCAACACGTGTTCCTTAACGAGTCCCGACTCTAAGGGTAAAATATCCCTCATAGTCGTCCCAATAATAGTCTGTCTCTTACTGCTCCTCTTCTTGGTCCTCTTCTTCTCTTGGGCGAAACTCAAAAACACAAAATGTTTCCGTAAACTTCCCAAACCCACGTTCGCAGAGGCCCCGGAATGCGTCCGCTTGGAGGCGTACGGCACGCGTTGGCGGGACGGCCCGTTCGGTATCCTGGGCTACCGTACGCCCCCCAGCGTCAGGGTGCTCCCTCCCGCCGCGCCCCCGGGCCCCTCTGAGGCCCCCGCGACGCCCCCCGATTACAATAAAGTCATCCACATCGAGGATCCGTCGCCCTACAGCGGCGTCAGCGTTCTAACGGACCCCAGTATCGTTCTAGCCAGCCCGCCGTTAGGGGGCGTTGAAAGCCCAGCGGAGGCGGAAACTCAGCTGGTTCGCGGCGAATCCTCCCCGCTAGAGGGCGCAACTTCGCCGCTGAGCGTTGTAACTTCCCCTCTAGGCGGCGTAACTCTCCCGTTCGGGCTCGCTACATCCCCGGTAGGTGGCGCACACATGATCTCGCCGCTAGGGGGTTACATACTCGAGGCGGACATCCCTTTGGTCGCCCCTTCGCGGCGGACAGCGGCAGTGGAGCGCTCGTCCAGCGCGGTCTCGTCCAGCCAGTCGTTGCGCTCCGCTAGGGGGCGCGACCGACTGTCGGACCGGTCCGCCGGCTCCACAGACTCCGGACACCACGACGGAAGTCCCACGGCGACCCACCAGGGGGCGTCCGGTATCCTAGCGACGGACCTCGCGTGCGACGGCGACCCCATAGAATTGGAGCCGTTAAACCCCCCCAGTCCCGGGGCCGACCGGGTTACACAGCCCCGCGTCACTCACAGTAGGAAACTCGAGCTGGTAGACCCGCTAGAGGGCGCTCTCTACCCGCCAGACACCACGGTCTGAGCCCCCCAACCCCGGGGCCGTTGGGTTGGCTGCGGCCGGGTGCTTTTCGCTTCTCATCGTACATTATTAGCCTCATACAGTTTAATTGTTCGTCCTTTTGGCCCAGTTCTCGTCGCTTGTAGATCTCCCTACGGTTTATTCGCACCGCCAGTCTCCTCTACTAACTAATAATTAGTTGACGTACTACTTACTTACTCTTATATAAATACATTTTTATAATATTCTTCTAAATCACTTATATTTTTTATAAAGTTGCCATTTAATATGATAATAACGTAGATAGAGATAATAGTAGGTCGACTGCCTATCATCGTAAATTCCAAGAATTCGGCTATCCCCATAAAGCCGCGTTCATTTTACAAAAACTAAAATCTAAAATACATTTTGTCAAATTTTGTCCCTTGAAAATCGGTGTGAAACATTTCGATGTTAAACTTTTATATTAAAACTCCAGAAACTCTAGGATAATTATTGTGTTTATTGTTAACTTGGTTGAAATGTGTCTATAAACTAGACAACCCACTCACTATCTGTAATATATAGAGCCGTTGACTCGGATAACTCGGACCAACTCAACTGCTCGCCGTCTATTACCATAAAGAGACATCATTTAATCTTTCTATAAGCAATTCAATATTAGCTTTTCATGAATTCGCACAATTCCTATCGGAATTAGCCATTCTTCTTCGCATTTAATGTCTCAACTTCGAATCTTCTTAATTATCTCTAGAACGCTTGCGTTGCTAGGATTCACAATAACAATATCTGAGAACAGCTGTTATTGCTTTCTAACATTACAGGTTTTATCGTTCTTTGGCGGCCATTATTTATTGTTCTATTTAACAATTACACAACCTTCTCAATCATTTTGTTTGTTTGTGTTGCTACGCATTTGAGATATTGTATAAACAGTTGTTACCCAGCTACTCAACAGAAAGACGTAGTGTTCTAGAATATCGTGTATTTATTAAATAGAATGGCGTTCAGCGAACGATACTTATTGCAATCTTTGAACGCCTATATCTCAGTTGTTTCTCCACGAAAGTAAAGAAATCTTTCCAATGAAATGAGAAAATTACGATTAATGTGAAGAATGGCCACGATTCGGAGGGGGCGATTCCGCAAAATGCAATTTTATTATAGAATCAAAAACAAAATATATAATTATGACTCCGTCTCAATGTCGGATGGGGCCTCAATGGGGGGGGGGGGGGGGGTGTCATCAGATAATGACAAATTAATAATCATAATTTTAATGTTAATGTTAACAAATTTTCATCAAAATTAGGCCAAAATAGAGACAAATTATGTAAAAATTAGTGTGAAACTTTTTGAATTGAAAAGGATGTTCGAATTGTTTGAATTGAATTTGTGAAAAATCCCTGACATTTGGAAGTAAATATTATTAGAACACTTATTTTGACTTTGTAATATTGTGTAGTAATTAATATAAAGTTTAAATTTAATATTTAATTTTTTGGTGTATAATAGTTTGGCTTTGGAGCAACAAATTACAAAGGAAATCCATGAAAAACAGAAAGAGAATTCAGTGGGACGATTTTAGTCTGAAATAAATCATAATATAAAAGGTGTGATAATTATATTGGTAATTAATTGTAAGTCAATTCAATTTAATAATTATAATGATTTTAATCGTAATAATTGTTTTATATTTTACAATCGGATGAAGTACCAAGGTGTGCTATTATAGTACCAAGGTGTGCTATTATAGCACAGGGTGTCGCCTTGCTATTAATGTTTTTATTAATTTGTTCTCTTCGCCACGATTAAAATTGTTTATTTCACCGTTGTAGAATGTTGGTTTATATCAGAACTGTAATAGAATCAATATAGATAACAAACTGCCTGAATATTATTGCCTATTCCTCGTGTCTTTTATTATTTAATGATACTCATCTAGATGGTGTTCTCCGCACCTTCCCACACGTTCACATCCTACCACCCTTGGTAAAGTATTTACAGATTTAGTTTTCATAATTAAAAGTATTTTGTATAAATAACTTATTGCCATAATACACTAGCTCTATACACAGAGGTACTAAGTGGGGTTTTTTTATCACATTTTTAATGATGCTGATTTCTGTACGTAGTGAATGCAGTATGGTGCTGCTTTGTGAATGAAGTGATTGCAGTATGGTGCTGCTTTGTGAACGAAATGAATGCAGTATGGTGCTGCTTTGTGAACGAAGTGAATGCAGTATGGTGCTGCTTTGTGAACGAAGTGAATACAGTATGATACTGCTTTGTGTATATTCTGAATGCAGTATGATGCTGCTTTGTGAACGAAGTGAATGCAGTATGGTGCTGCTTTGTGAACGAAGTGAATGCAGTATGGTGCTGCTTTGTGAACGAAGTGAATGCAGTATGATACTGCTTTGTGTATATTCTGAATGCAGTATGATGCTGCTTTGTGAACGAAGTGAATGCAGTATGGTGCTGCTTTGTGAACGAAGTGAATGCAGTATGATACTGCTTTGTGTACGAAGTGAATGCAGTATGGTGCTGCTTTGTGAACGAAGTGAATGCAGTATGATACTGCTTATGTATATTCTGGATACAGTATGATGCTGCTTTGTGTACGTAGTGAATGCAGTATGATGCTGCTTTGTGTACGTAATAAATGCAGTATGATACTGCTTTGTTTACTTATTGAATGCAGTATGATGCTGCTTTGTGTATATTGTGGATGCAGCATGATGCTGCTTTGTGTACGTAGTGAATTTAATGCAGTATGTGCTGCTTTGTTTACGTAGTGAATGTAATATGATGCTGCTTTGTGTTCAAAGTGAATGCAGTATGATATTGCTTTGTGTATATTGTGGATGCTGTATGATGCTGATTTGTGTGCGCAGTGAATGCAGTATGATGCTGATTTGCGTACGTACTGAATTGAGTATAATGCTGCTTTGCGTACGTACTGAATGCAATTTGATACTGCTTTGTTTACGTAGTGAATGCAGTATGATGCTGCTTTGTGTATATTGTGGATGCAGTATGATGCTGCTTTGTGTACGTAGTGAATGCAGTATGATGCTGATTTGTGTACGTACTAAATTGAGTATGATGCTGCTTTGTGCATATTGTGGATGCAGTATGATGCTGCTTTGTGTTCGAAGTGAATGCAGTATGATGCTGATTTGTGTACGTAGTGAATTGAATGTAGTATGTGCTGCTTTGTTTACGTAGTGAATGCAGTATGATGCTGCTTTGTGTATATTGTGGATGCAGTATGATGCTGTTTTGTGTACGTAGTGAATGCAGTATGATGCTGATTTGTGTACGTACTAAATTGGGTATGATGCTGCTTTGTGCATATTGTGGATGCAGTATTATGCTGCTTTGTGTTCGAAGTGAATGCAGTATGATGCTGATTTGTGTACGTAGTGAATTGAATGTAGTATGTGCTGCTTTGTTTACGTAGTGAATGCAGTATGATGCTGCTTTGTGTATATTGTGGATGCAGTATGATGCTGCTTTGTGCACGTAGTGAATGCAGTATGATGATGATTTGTGTACGTAGTGAATGCAGTATAATGATGATTTGTGTACGTACTAAATTGAATATGATGCTGCTTTGTGTATATTGTGGATGCAGTATGATGCTGCTTTGTGTTCGAAGTGAATGCAGTATGATGCTGATTTGTGTACGTAGTGAATTGAATGCAGTATGTGTTGCTTTGTTTACGTAGTGAATGCTCTATGATGCTGCTTTGTGTGCGTAGTGAATTGAATGCAGTAGTATGCTGCTTTGTGTATGTAATGAATTGAATGCAGTATGTGCTGCTTTGTTTACGTATTGAATGCTATATGATGCTGCTTTGTGTTCGAAGTGAATGCTGTATGATGCCGCCTTGTGTACGTAGTGAATTCAGTATGATGCTGCTTTGTGTATATTGTGGATGCAGTATGATGCTGCTTTGTGTACGTAGTGAATGCAGTATGATGCTGATTTGTGTACAAAGTGAATGCAGTATGATGCTGATTTGTGTACGAAGTGAATGCAGTATGATGATGCTTTGTGTACGAAGTGAATGCAGTATGATACTGCTTTGTGTATATTCTGGATGCAGTATGATGCTGCTTTGTGTATATAGTGGATGCAGTATGATGCTGCTTTGTGAACGTATGGAATGCAGTATGATGCTGATATGTGTACGAAGTGAATGCAGTATGATACTGCTTTATTTATATTCTGGATGCAGTATGATGCTGCTTTGTGTACGTATTGAATGCAGTTGATGCTGCTTTGTGTACGTATTGAATGTAGTTGATGCTGATTTATGTACGAAGTGAATGCAGTATGATGCTTCTTGGTATACATAGTGAATGCAGTATGATCCATATTGTTTACA
>JAUCBJ010007943.1:0-125045 GCA_032718475.1 Nemertoderma westbladi
CGCATTAGGAGTATGTGTACAAATAACCGGTCCTTATAAGGGTGTCATTTTTACAATCAGTCATTCGGTTGTATTAACCTGCACGGTGTGTACATCTTTATACAGTTACCTGGTTACCGGTAATAATTATAATTACATTCAGAGGAAGGCCAGTATTACTTTTTATCGCGTAAGATTATTTTATGTAAATGTAATATTGATTGGTATATTAATTACAATTACAAATAATTGTTCTCAACTGATTATGATACAACTCAAACTCACCAGAATATCTCAATCACTATAAGAAGTATGGTTTTCCATAACTACCTAAATCTATTGATATTCGTTCTGCTACTGTGTTCCTTCAAGGCTGACCAGGTACCCCAACGACACGCTGATGGAGGTTAGTACCTATAGGCCTACCGGTATTATAATGTAAGTATTATTTTTATTCTTAAATGATTACTTTTTAACCCAAATATACTTCAAAATTGGTAGAGAAACGAGTACTTCTTTCCTTAGGGAAAAAAAGTTACCCATTGATTTTTTTCTTTTCCCGGCGAAAAAAAGCAAAATAAGAAAATGTGAAAATGATTTTCGCGGAACAAATTTAATTTTCATATGTGTAGAAAGTTCTTCGAAGTAGAAAAGGTTTGCACGTCATTTGAGCAAAACCCATGCACACACTCAAAAGTTAATGCACTTTAGCAGTTCAGATAAGAGTTCAGAAGTATTTCCTCGGCCTGGTTGAGCAGACAGAATAGTTTCATAAGTATTTCATCGGTCTGGTTGAGCAGACAGTATAGTTCAGAAATATTTCATCGGTCTGGTTGAGCAGACAGTATAGTTCAGAAATATTTCCTCGGCCTGGTTGAGCAGACAAAAGTGTTCAGAAATATTTCATCGGCCTGGTAGAGCAGACAAAAGAGTTCAGAAGTATTTCCTCGGCCTGGTTGAGCAGACAGAATAGTTTCATAAGTATTTCATCGGTCTGGTTGAGCAGACAGTATAGTTCAGAAATATTTCCTCGGCCTGGTTGAGCAGACAAAATAGTTCAGAAGTATTTAATCGGTCTGGTTGAGCAGACAGTATAGTTCAGAAATATTTCATCGGTCTGGTTGAGCAGACATTATAGTTCAGAAATATTTCCTCGGCCTGGTTGAGCAGACAAAAAAGTTCAGAAGTATTTCCTCGGCCTGGTTGAGCAGACAGAATAGTTTCATAAGTATTTCATCGGTCTGGTTGAGCAGACAAAATAGTTCAGAAGTATTTAATCGGTCTGGTTGAGCAGACAGTATAGTTCAGAAATATTTCCTCGGCCTGGTTGAGCAGACAAAATAGTAATATATATTTGATTTATATTTGACTTATGTATTATTGACCGGACCCTTATTACCACAATTAAGTAACCTGCATAATCTTTTAACATGTGTTAACTTTCGTTTATTGTTTTGGTTCCCCCAACACGCCTCTGTAACCTGCTCCACTAGGCTGACGCTCCTTTACTAACCTGCTTCTTTAATTGACAATGGATCCGGTCAATTGTGCAATGGGTCCGGTCAGTAGCCTTTGCCTACTCCAAAACGGTACTCAATATCCAATATTGGTTTATGTAGTTAAGCGGCTCTCTAGTTATGTAATAAATATTCGAGAACACTAAATCATTTAACATTGAGTAAGGCAGCATCAGGAGTTGTTGAAAGTACAATAATTGGAATCGCTGCTGGAAGCAATATAGCAAAATACTATTTAACATTATTTCGTTCTATTTTATGATAGAATTAAGTAACTAAAAAAGTACTAATTTAAGAAAAATATAATTATTATTACAATTACGTATTACATGGGGAAAAACTTCATTATCAATTATTTTTCAATATTCTCCCGAAATGAATACCTCTAGAATAGAGAAAAGGTTTCACCTTCCCTTTACCTTTTGCTTCGGTGATGGACTATTGCACTTTTTGTAGTCGGGCGTTTCAGGAATGGGCGTTGTCGGCGTCGCCATGGAGACAGTCGCCTTTCTGTTTTATACACACTCGCTACCTGCAATAACCATTGCTAATGGATCCTCTGAATACTTTGTGGAATACAATAGGGCCCATGTGAAGAATACCAGAATTTCTGCCGTTATATTTCACTTTGCAGTTACCCCCATGTGAAAGAATACCAGGTTTTCACCAAAAACACAGGTTACAGAAGGGCTGAATCTAACCAAAACAATAAACGAATTAGTATATGTACAGGTTATAAGACAGAAATAAGCGCTATAAAACACTTAAAGATAAATTAAAAAAAATAAAAAATCTTCATATATAAAATTCCAATAAAAAGTCGACCGAAAAGTGAAATCCTGGTATTCTTATTCATTACGTTCAATTCCTGTATATATTATCATCTCCTGTATCATCTTCACTCTCATTTACAGCCCAGACATTGCCATATATTTCAGCAAATAAGTCGTGCAAATTGCGTCTGTTGTGATCATTAGGATGAAGGTACTTCAAGTGCTCTAATGATTATAAATGTATTATTGTCAAAGAACAATCATAAAAATATTTACAGGAGTTCTCATATATTTTATTGGTGATTAAACATATAGTATTGTCCACAAACGATCATCAATGTTTACACGATTGCGCCTATGTATATATGACTTTTATACTAACATGTCTTGAGTGCTTGAGGTAGTGATGTGCAAATATATAATACATATTGGGTGTTAGTCCTGTATAAAACCATTTGTATGTTGTGTGGGACTCAGTGGGAGTGGTGCAGTACAACTAATAGTTAACCAACATTATATCACCAACACGCATGCAACCCCATACATCCTTCATTGGACATTCATGTTGAAGAAACTGTAATTGCAAAGTAAATGATGATCGTTCATATAAGAATTTCAGTTTCGATGAATATCTTATTTGGTCCAGCGGAAACACAAATCAGTCAGCTTCAGTCAATGACAATAGACAGTGAAATATATTAAATAATTGGAAGGTCGTTCCAGTAGTGGGCCATTCCACTATTCTAACAATAGAAACACAGGTAACGGCTTGAAAAATTTACAAATTATATGGATGTTCGCGGAATTAATTAGCAACGGAAAACAGCTATCTGTTCTTTGATAAAAGTGCGACGATATACAGACCTCTTTAACTTTACAGGAGTTACTTTCCCACATATATACAATCCCTTAGTTTACAAAGATTTACGATCTCAAACACTCTATCAGAAACATATGATGCAAATTAAATGGAAATAGTAACAAACAGGTTTTCGCTCTAGTCTATAATATCTCTCTGTATAATAAATATACTGCCCATTCCGCTTTCTGCGATGTTCAATTATGGAAAGTTATCATCATCCCAATTATCATCGTTGTAAAGTCCATCAGCAGGTTATTAACGCAGAAAACATAAATAATAGTGACAAATCAAAGGATGGCGAGTGTCTCTATTGTTATAGTCTCTAGTAATATCAAGCCCCCGTTACAGTGACATTCGCCCCCCTCCGCTCGCCTGCATAGTCTCCAGCACAGAATGGCCCGCAGCCAAGGCGAGCAAGCATGGTCCAACCCAATATAGGGGTGGGTCCGCCCAAACACACTGATATCCACACAGTGGGCCCTTTACCCAATTACCCTCCCGCTGGTGGATTCCAAATGTGGCCATGGCTCCAAACCTCCTACGAGTTTCCCCTCACAATGAACGACCAACTATAATTACACACCCCCTCATTGTTCGTTCGCAGGACCTTATGGGCTTCCTCGTGCCTACACGTTACTATACGTGGAGGTAGAAACTTTAACCTAAAAGATGGGGCCACTACAACAGTAAGATCCTTTCCTCGTCCGGTCAGGATGTAGACGACTAATAAGTGGTAATTTTGGTCATTAAGTGAGGGACTCTTTCTGTATGTCCGGCTGGTCCTTATTGTTCACGTATAAACGCACCGCACCATCACAAAGAGAGGCCCAGCTTATGTTTTCTCACAACAAATACGAGCGAGGTGAATTAATTCCGATGTTTATCCCCGTAGTTTAACGCGGCATTAGGGGGCCTATCCTTGTGTGCTTTAAAGCCGTTATGTCTATATTGATGTCGTTATATTGGTTTTCTACGGGCGTGTTGTGTTTATTTGCCGTTATATATATTTGTGTGTATTGGTCGGGCATGTGCTAAAACAGTAATTTGTCAATATCGAGATTGTCCCAATTATAGTGATACATATTACGGATGACCTAACCTAATATGTATTTACAATATAAACCCGCAACATAGTCCTTAATCTTGTAATCTTAATGTTGTGTTGTGTCAAATTAATATAACAAATTATAACCAAATGTAATGGGGGGGGGGGGGGGGGGCTACTTCACCCAATCTAAATTGAACCTTCTCACGAGGAAACTCGCAAACTCGACGCATGTAACACGTGATTACCAGCAAAAATATGTAACTGCAAACCTGTTCGATCTGCCATCTCATCTCATATACTGTATATAAAGACATTAGACGTTATACTTTGTGAATAATAATAGTCACCTAGCAATATACTACCACCCATTTACTAATTGAATCCCCATGCACTGCACATACCACCCCCCACCCACCCCCTCCCCCCTCCCCCTTCCCAGTATTAGTAGACATAGACACTAGTAACACCCCGCGATGGAGATACTGGATAAGCATCGTAACAAAACCACTGCAGGGTTACTGTTAATACACCGGCTAGTTTTGGATTAAACTTCGTCTCAACTGAGTGCTTGAATGACCGCATCTGTCTGCTGTGAGTGCGGGAGCATTGAAATGTATCGCAGGAGGGACTCTGTTTCCATTAGGCCGTGTCTATTCGGATCTCCCGACGCGAGCAAATCAATATATTTATTCCCCTTCGTCACATCATATGAGTATATCTCACTGTGTTGATCTGCTGGTGTTAATCCGAAAGATGACGCACAAAATTTATCTTCTGAGGCCATTCCGTTCCCTATACAAAAACCACGACTAGATGTCTGAGAATGTCGTGTTAGGGAGGGTGGGCCATAAATCAAACGACTTGGTTTCCTTATGATCGATGCAAACGCAATGTCTGTCAAAACCCGTCCGAATATGTTGGCAGGTGTCCCGTATCTTTCAGCTACGCTCTGGTAAACTTTCATCACGCTGGTATACCGCCAATACCATACTCAACTCATCCCTCCGACGCCATCGCACAAATATCGTTTAACCTCCTTTTGGTTTGATTATCATAATCTTCCTTGCATTCCTATATCCATTTCTAGTATTTTTAATTATTAAAGTATCCATCGTTTGAATTAACAGCGGCTAACGATCAAAGTGCATCTAGTATTGTTTAACTGTGGAACTAACTAACTTGGTATTTATGGCTTTGTAGATAACAACTCCATGTAATTATCAATGCCCTAACTTCTCTAAAGTAATTGGAACTCAGTGCATTTTACTGTACATTTCCCATTCAATATCCACGCTTCTGGAAGTGCGAACAATTCGAAGCTACTCCTGTGTGTGTGCAATGCCGAGAGCAATGTGTGAAAGCAACTCCTTCATCTCAACATAAAATCAATTATTACGTTTAACTCCACTTCATAGATATCATTTTTTAATGAATTTTAACAATTTTTCTAACTTCAAGATTGAAGATGTAATACATATGATATGGGCCCCTCTCTGCAAACATGTTTTGGTTTCATCAAATCTTATCAATCTCAGTATTTAGCAATTGATGCATTGAATGGGCTTTATTTCTTTGCCTCACATAGGACTTCATTATTTACACTTTCTTTTCCTTTTTATTTTTTCATGAGTTCACCTCCCAGTGAGCGTGATCATTGTTGTATTCTCCCATACAACTTGAATGTGCGGGCGCTCAATCCATATATAGCATCCCACCCATTGGGGCAGCATACTGTTGGTTTCGAAAGTTTGAAATTTGCAGTATTTCCTACTTCAAACAACGCTTTTATTAAGGTATCCTTTTGTCTTGAAATGCCATCATATTTGTTGTAACAAAATAATAAGATAATGCTATTGTCATTGATATTTATCTTATTTGAAGGGGTCTAGTTTGTTTATTTATTAGTTGTGGGTTATTCAACTTCATCCTCACTATTCAGTTAAGTTACTATCTCTCATAGAGACTGTGAGCGGGGGTTGGGGGGGCACATTATTTGCGTCGATTTTCACCTGGATAAGTTTCAATTTCGTTTTTGTCAAGATTTCTCCTATCTGTTTTCATCAATTGCTAATTCACGTACCGGTATGTGAGTACAATATAAGAATAAAATTAATATTAACCGGTGAGATGATCTGATGACATTTAAACATTTGAATCGCCATCTTATAATATTCTACTATGAGTTTACCATTAGTCATTAAGGGAATTTCTTGCTCATTTACCCACAATTTACTCTCAGCTATCCTCTATATTCATTCCCTCAGGGGACATGTTTCGGGATGATGGGTGCTGACAATACAAAAACAATCGGAGCCCCCTTCCATATATTGAGCCAAGCATCCCCTTGGGTTTATATCTCCCATACTTGGTACTGCAATCCTCCCCTTAAGATCAATGATAGTTGCTTACATTCCACTCTCCGCATGCGGGGATCTAGTTCCCTATAGGTCCAATATATTCGTGCGTGTGTATCTTCAACAGCGAACTGTCATGCCAGAAATACTTCAGCAATTCAATCAATAAATGTACCCTATTGCCACTGGGAGTAAACTGATATTCGCGATTCTATCGATAACAATATGATCGTTCGCGTTCGAAAGTGTTGTGTTGCGTTTTATGGTTCGACGCGCGCAAATTCCTTGTTTACCAAGAGTGAAGAGGGTGGCATGCGTGTTACACTGAATTTATTGATCAGTAAAGGCAATGGGAGTGCTGACCATGATTGCATGCAATAAGTTTATTACCAGTTACACCCAATCCCAGTGTGCTCACGGATTTTAATCACTATTATACAAGGTATGTATAAGGTTGTAAAATTAAATACAGGGTGCGTCTGGTGTTAATTATAACAACCCGTTACTAATATCCTACTAAACCTTATATGGCCCATATAAGGTTTTATCATAAATAAATTACATTGGTACGGTGGTGATTTCCGGCCATTTACTACTTTTTTAGTATTTTTTTCATTTTTTTCGAAAGTATTTTTTTCATTTTTTTCGAAAGTATTTTTTTCATTTTTTTCGAAAGTATTTTTTTCATTTTTTTCGAAAGTATTTTTTTTTCATTCATTGGATAATGTTTCTTAACTGTTCACTTTGTTGTTATAGTGTTGTAATGGTTTTTATGTTTTGAACGACCCAATGTTAAATAGCTAATTTATATTACTGTAATGGAAGAGGCTTTTCATGACTATTTTGATCACGGCGGCTCTTCGTATGACGTAATTAGGAAACTTTGCAAGGAAAACCACAATGTGATTGTGTCTACAAGGACAATTCGGCGTCACATGCATCGACTTAACCTTATAAAACAATTTAATGTAGGAGACATCCCACATTAGTGGCAGCAATTAAACTTCTCATTCGTTTAATTGCTGCCACTATATATATATATATATAAATTAGCTATTTAACATTGGGTCAGTTCAAAACATAAAAACCATTACAACACTATAACAACAAAGTGAACAGTTAATAAACATTATCCAATAAATGAAAAAAAATACTTTCGAAAAAATGAAAAAAATACTTTTGAAAAAAATGAAAAAAATACTTTTGAAAAAAATGAAAAAAATACTTGGTTTCGAAAAAAATGAAAAAAATACTAAAAAAGTAGTAAATGGCCGGAAATCACCACCGTACATTGGAATTTCTTTCATTTAATTGTATTGGACCTTGAAACTGTAGGTGTCAACTAACAACTATGTAATAACCATAACTCCACTGCATCATTGATATATACTAAACGCAATTTGTAATGCACCCTTTCTTACATGACGGCAGAGGGGACTCGACTAGCTCTAGGTATGTATGATTAATAACTCTCATTATACAATGCCACGAGGTCGCCATTTATCAGCACTCGCGGCTATCCTATATATACTGCTGCCTTCCTATCTCCAAGCACACAATCAGGGGTTACAAGTAATGTTAACAACGACTTCAAGACGAAAGAGTGATTGAATGTTGTTAAATATAATCGAATAGCTTCTGAAATCGCAAATGAAGTGGGGTTTGATTACATAAACAGTAAATCTTTGAGACATGAATTCTCCAAGGAATTACCTTCCTGACGTATCTATTCTGTACAGGTTTTTGAGTGCAATACCCAATAGGTCACCATCATTATTATCTTAGTAGTAGTGAAAATGAGTCATTCTGTAATGCGAAGCGTTTGAGAGAATGTCATTTCAAGCTAAGAGGATAATACACTGGATTATACAGCGACTAACTAGAATTAGGTCAGTGACTCACAAAGCTCTTTTATCTTACTTACCTGCTTGTTGGATAAGCTAAGATGACAACAGAGAGAGGTGCGTGTTACTTAATACTAAATAATGTGTCGATAGGCTGAAAGAATATATTACGCATATTAAAATAGCCCTAAGACGAATTTGCCCATTTCTCTTGCAATTCAAAGATGCGGTTGGTTGTTTAGACAGCGATATGGTGGTGATATTTTTGCTGAGAGGAATCGATGTAAGAATTTATTCGCATTGCTATATAGCAGTGCTCCACTGCAAAATTACAGTTACTAATTTTTTTGCTAAGATTTGCATTACCCCTATGTTTTGTAACCTGGGTTTACTAATTACATAGTCTTAACTAGTATTAACATGGAATGAATCCTGGATCCATTCCATGGTTAAGGATTGGAATTCATTTAAGTATAGCGAATGTCCTGTTTTCACTAAAAACACATGTCTTATTAGTGGTTGTACAGATTGTGTTGGGGTGACTATGGTCGCAATCAAAATTCATCACTTTTCAGGGGAAAATCGACGCAAATAACAGCTGATTCTTTCCCTTAATTGATAATTCAACATTGATGCGAGATATCAAATCGCCGAGATGGGATTTGCGTGACCCCCACGAAAAGTGATAACTTGGTGTTCTTCACTCACATGGGACGCGAAAATGTAATTGTGCATGAATTACTTAATTGAAACCATCTTTACAATAATTGTATTATTAATCATTGATATGAATCGGGCTTTTTGGAAATGACTCATATTTGAAATTACCATGAATATTCAACCGTAATGGTTTTACTTTCCCGATCCAATTAAGAGTTATTACCATTTATCATTTCTGTAAAATGTCCGCGGTCCAGGTTTGCTTTGGTAATGCAGTATGCCTATGTGATGCGGTTGAAACTGGAGGTGTGACTCGGTGCTACTTAAGTCCATTGTGCCTCAACCAACGACTACATCCTTCATCTACACCATCCACATTGTATTATCATTATTATCATCACTGTCTCTGCACTATCTGAAGCTCAAGTGTAGGTACTCGAATCGAATTGAATGAAGAATGCCACAGTTGGACATTCGTTTCGTAGTCGCCAGTAACTTTCTAACCTTTCTGCCACTGCCACCCCCATTGGCAATCCTAGTCTTCACCTATAAATGATTAATTGACGACACTTATTAAATCATGTCCTTCTTGCTTATAAATATAGAACGCATTCGCCTTTGCGCTATACATACATACTGTACTGAGGAATTATAGTCATAGATCGATGTTCCAACTGGTATATTTAGACGTGAACGTTAATCGTAAACCTTCGAGCGTGGTTAATTAACATGAGTTTTCTTGATTACCGAGCTGTTTTGAGCTTTGGTAATGACTAGCTGCGGTGAATCGATTTCTTTCGAAATTAGCCTTTAGGTCACCCATATATTCGGCTGGTAGTTAGTTTTGTTGCAGTTAGACTGAAGCTGTGTTTTTACAACAGTTGCAATTCCAGTAACAGCTGTTCTATCTTGCATGAAGGCGAATGGTGAAGCTATATGGGCGACTTACTCAATACTGTTTACTTTATTGAGATTAATAATTTCAGTTTATCTCAAACCAGCAATCCGGAATATGGATTGGGTAGACCCACAAA
Organism: Nemertoderma westbladi; assembly: GCA_032718475.1. Classification (NCBI taxonomy): domain Eukaryota; kingdom Metazoa; phylum Xenacoelomorpha; order Nemertodermatida; family Nemertodermatidae; genus Nemertoderma; species Nemertoderma westbladi. The sequence continues at coordinate 10,072 of JAUCBJ010007943.1, forward strand.
GCAAAATGTTATAGGCATTGGTATAGCAAAATTATTACTCAATCTGATCTTTATTGTTTTGACCTGTCTTATGTCGATGAATGCCCGCCTATTCAACGCTCTGGCAGACAGACAGACGGAGACCGACAAACGAACATACCTACAACCACCATGCAGATAAGCAAACATATAACATACCCCATAGACCAGAATATGTAGAATTGTTGTTGTGGCTCGTCCACAATATAATTGCTATTGATTCTATATTATTAACACTGCGATTCTAAGAAAATCAAAGCCTGAAAAGAATCATCTGTCTGAGTGTCTTCAGCTTCACCCATTTTGCTTGTTTTCTGTGTGTTCTTTCTATCAACACATCTAATACGGAATTCATTGAGCAGACTATAGACATTGTGGACAGTGCTTCCTTATGTCTCATAACAAACACATGTGGGTTTGGTTATAAACCAACTGTTGCCACCATGATGTGTTGCGTGGTTTTAGCACCTCTGGGGGCGCTGACTAAATGTGTCAGTTATTGTGTGTGTCTGTTTGTCTGTATTTCTTACGGCTGACCAGACCAAGCCACATGCCTGCATTCCTCAATCTGTGAAGCATGTTCCACCCACATTCCCACACAGTATGTGCTATCAACATTCATATTTCATATATTTAGGTGTTTTGTTTTTTGCTGTTATGCTGGTAAGGTGAATTTGTTTACGATGCTTCAGGCTATGTTCTTATATTGACATTATAAATTTCTTTGGATCCACCTAGTACGTCACATTGTAAGCAAGGGTATCTTGGATATTATCTGGTATTGGAACATTTCTATTGATGTGTTTTAGCCACTCTTGACACAATCAATATTACATCATCTCCAGGGGAAATTCATCGCAAATACCTACTGAAGGAACAAAACATTATAACATGTGCTATTGACTTTATATCGTTTATTGTTTTGATTATAATATCTCACCGCTAAAATTAAAAAAAACTATTGTGGGATTGTGGGTTAATCTAAGATTGTCAAAAATAAGTTATTAATAATTATTATGACCTAAATTCAGTTCTATATTTTATGTGCTTCATGCTGTAGATTCAGTATAGCTCCCTTCTTTACGAATTTACCATTAGTATTATAAACCGCGTGGTATACCAATAAAGCTTCGGCTGTCAGGTTGTTTAAGTTTAAAGCTTGCTTTCACAGAATAATACATTTTGTGAAACATTAGTTATACCTTAATATATCATCGATAAAATAGGTTGAAAGCTAGACCGCAGAAATCAACCCACAAACACAACCTCCACACACCCAATAAAATCAATTCCTCAAAACGGACACAATCAATATTCACATATTAAGTCCCGGGGCCCTTAGCAAATCCCATTGAAACCAATTTACAGGGCGCCGAAGGGGCTGCAATGGCCCGGCCCTTGAGCGCATTCCGAAAGGCTCACCCAATTAATTTAGTCCAATGAATAGAGCCAGTACAAGTAGAACCAGAGGGGGCTCCTCAAGGGACCACTGTTCTTATTTCTTATTATTTTTCCTGCCTTCGTCTTTGGGGTGAGGCAACTATTTTGCATACCCTCGAGATCAATAGTAGCCCAGGGCTTTCTACATTCACCCACCCCTTTTGTGATTTCTTACTAATGGGTGCCCCAACCAATATGTGGACCTCCAATAAGCTGTTGCCATGGTTTTTCGTATCATCTGTGCGTTAATGCATTCGCATACTAGATGAGATTACCGATACAAACATAATTGTTTTCTCGAGCTGAATAAGTTATTCCTTTGTTAGGCGGGTCGATTAAGAATCTTTGTCCGTTGGCGCAATTCAATCAGCAACCTGCACTGCACCCTCCCGCCATTTTCCGCGGTAACATATCCTTTTACTTAGGCTTATCACCCTAGCTTGGGTGACACGCGGCCGTTATGATAATATCGAGAGCCAAGCAATTCCGATAATTCCACTGTATTACTGTATAATAAACATATATTAATTCGAAACCAATTGCTCAATATCGCTAATTTGCACACCCATTATTTCAAAGAAATATATGCGTATATAGTTCGCACACTCAACACACACCCCCCCCCCCCCCCCCCCCCCCATCCCCGGCTATCTAAATTGCCAATCATTTGGGAACTCACCTGAAGTGGTTTTTAGTTGGGGCCAAATGATCTCCTCTCTTGTCTCCCACAACACATCCATTCCTATCGGAGGTTGTTCCTTATAGTAAAACGATAGGATACCCGCTGTGTTTCCCTTCGAATTACAGTACAGTACAGGTTAACAATTAATTTCTCTGATTTGGCAAACAAGCTTATGTTATGTATTTGTTCGCGTATTGTTTATGCTCTAACGACTCGGATAAACAAGTTAAATATGGAGTAAGCTCGCGATCGGAGGATTGGGGACCTATGCTTGGGAGATCGAACATAGTAAATGTACAGTAAACGACACACGTGTGTAATTACAGTTATACTGTAAACTTAGCTATATGGTATAATGCAAGGAACATCTCATGTGAACACAATTAACGTTTTGTAAAAGCAATTGTATGACTCCCGTGCGAGCACGCACAGTAAATCCGTAAATAAAAATCAGTAAATCCACTGGTAACTCATGAGTCGTACGTCAAAAGTATATCTCCCGTGCTCCACTATGGTAAGTTGTCTTGTTGGAAAATTTAAGATGCGTCTCACATTAAATGGAAGACCATTTATTAGGGATTTGTGAGATTAATAAACTTTAATTCGTTTTTATATAATGAGTGATAAAACAGAATGATATCTATAAATGGTTAAAAGGGAGGAGAGAAAAGCGTCACCAATGGTTACATACCCGTTATTGGGTGAACCCAATAACGGTGTCCAGCGAAATACCAAGGTTTGGGAAAATTATACATGCAGCTGGGAGAAGGATGTGGAAAAATTTAAGAATTACATTCGCATGTTATTTAAAACTTTAGATAAACTTTACGAAAACTATCTAGACTTACAAGACTTACCATTCCCCAGTGGAGATGCTCCCATTGAAACCAATCTGTTCCATAATTTATTTCGAATTATGACATACGACTTACCAGTGGAGCACCGGCCAAGTATGGTCAGTACGTTTTCTTGTTTTTTTTTCTTGTTATTTTTCAAGAAAAATTATTGTTTTTTAAGTAAATTATTTATGAAACATGGATGTGGAGTTATTCTATATTCTTATGATATATAACATGACTTGCAACAACGACTTATATTTTATGTGAATAAACGGATGCAAATGACACACTCCAGTTGACGTTGTTGGCCCCATGTGAATTAAATATCTCCTAAAATACTTATCTATCAGCGATAACGGTATGAATGAATGAGTACATGGCCGGCCACCCATACTAAATCGCACAACGACAAACTCTAGTGAGTATAGTTGACGGGTTGTCGTTGATTGGTGAATGTCTTTTGGTTGACAACGAGCGTATTAATTGGTCCCTGCAAGGACCCTTTGCCATTATTGTATGGCAGACTTATTGATTAACAGTCAACATGAATACATTTCTCACTCAATTTCACCCCATTACGTAGATATATTTGGTGAGATTTTCTCTATCTCGCATAATTGTTTGCTGAGTAATCGCGGTAATGCGGCCTATATATAGTTTTGTGAACGGACTCGGCCTTGCATGGGATCATCTTTAGTTGAACGCCGCGGGCACAGACGTAAGAAAGGTCCCTGAGCCGTATACCCCTTAATACATACAAATATGCATCGACTGTGTCTGTAGGGGATGCTGCGGATGGTAGTAAAAAGAAAGGTAATTAATTGCGGGTAAAGAGAGAAGAAGAGACCGTGCACGTGTCTACCAAGCCTATAATTTTACTTATAATCTTCTGTAATTCTGTTCTTAAATGTACAATTATGGGGATTTCAAGGATAATTTTTATCACGTAGCCGCTAGACTAATCCAAAACTGTGTGTTATAGTCGTTAGTGGTAAGCTTTACCGCTATTAGAGAAACTGTTACTGTAGTTTAATGCTATAAGTAAATAAGTACAGTCTGAAACGGATGTAAACAGTCGGAAACGGAAGTACAGTCTGAAGCGGAAGTAAAGTCTGAAAGGAAAGTACAATCACAAATGGAAGTACAGTCTGAAACAAGTACAGTCTGAAGCTGAAGACAGTCTGAAGCGGAAGTAGACTGAAACGGAAGTACAGTCTGAAACGGAAGTACAATCTGAAAGAACAAACAGAAGTACAGTCAGAAACGAAATTGCTGTCGGAAAGGGAAGGTCAGACTAACTGCCATGGATATGGTAATCTCACCTTGATAACCTTATTCAATAATTAGAAGTCACCTTCGATTACATATCAATAATAAAGTAGATAATCGTTGGCCGGATGCTGGCACCCAAACCCTATGTTCATTGTTCCCTGAACATTGTTCAGCAACCGGGACTAGCACCCACTTCTTCATTGTTAGTACCCAGCAGGGTTAGAACCCTGCCGGAAGCCATTTCACTCACTGATGCTTCAGCTTATTAAGTGTGTTGGGGCTGATTTACTCACGAAATAGGGACGTGAACCTAGGGCCCGATAACTGATCCGACATGTGTTTTAGAGTAGGAGTGCCTGCGACACGTGAACCGGGTCGAACAGACAATGCAGAGCATTCTATATTGCTCTGACTCTCCCACAATTATAGGCTTTTGTGACCCTGGAGGTCACATCTCAGAAGGGAACCAGAGGGAGACATTCAGCCATTTTACCCAAAGTAATAACGAAATCGTCACGTAATCTTCATCAGAATTATTAATCCCGGCCTTCATCTGACAATCCGCGTCCACTTTAGCAGTGCGCCCGGCCGCTGGCATGTCTTGTAAGATAAACGTAGTAATATACACAGAGTCAAGGGATATTTATTGACAATAAACCGCTCTTGGCAAAGTCATTACCATAAGGCCCCCTGCGCTTAGGTCACCCATAGGCACCCAATTTAATCACTCAGCGGTTGCAATAATGGCTTGACTTGCATGAGGTACAGTGTGTCCTAATTCTCCTGCACTAGTCATTAGCATGGCTTTGCCCATACTGACAAGAATAGAGCGTCACCCATGCCAGCCTAACTAACAACAACCGGCCTTGGGCGAACCAACTTTTCTGGGTGCAGCGCCTATGTATATCCATTGTTATCCTAAGCTTTTGTTCAAGTATTTTCCTACGAATGGCCTTAATATAATTGCTTAGTGCACTCCAGGTTGCTGTGGGCGCCCCTGATTACAGCTTGGTATATTAATGAATGTTTATTTAGTAGGACTAACTGTGTTATCAACTGGGTTTCTGGTGCAAGGCCACACTCACCGAGAGGTCCCTAATAGGCCAACATTCTTATGTCATCAAATGTCAAGAATTGTATTTGAAATTCATGATGTTGTTGCATCAGGGCAGGGCAGGCATAATTTGCTCATGTTATTCTAATATCAGTTAATTATTTTATTAACAATTTGTAATAAAATCATAATGAAATGCAGTGTATATTGTTACAAACGCTCAAGATATTGTTATGAAATCGCGTTGATCATTGAATCCGAGACATTTAACATTTAGGAGAAATTGAATTAGTTCCCTCCCCATCTACCATCTCTTTGCTGATCATGATCAGTTGTGTTATCTGACGTTCGAACCGGACAACCAACTAAAAATTGGTTTTCATTGCACCTGACACCTCATGCTAAAGAAACGAGGTTTTCAATTGTGAGAGTGCTGATATAAAATGTCACTTTCTATAATCCTGGTCTATCCTTATTCCTTCTCTTTCCTCATGCTTCCGTCGTACAATTGGCCTGATTATCTTGAGTTGCAACTTCCATGCCCATTCCCACATTCTCATCCCCATAACTCATTAACAATCAGTCCTAAGTCTGTATGCTATTTCCATTCCATCACCCCCCTGTGTGGTCGTCCATGTTATTCTTTGTTCGTTCGTTAGTCGTCTATTCAAGTTATCCTCCAAGAACAGTGCGATGTATTCCTTGCCCTTGTCCTTGTGATCAGATCAGAGAGATGCGGGTGGTTGATTTCCCCAAATACTATTTCATTAAACCAATCTGCCGTCATCTTTATTGCTCGACAATTTGTTGCTAAACATCGAGTTCCCAAGCTTTTTTCACTCAATTATTGTGATGCTTTTGAAATCAACTTGTCTCCAGCGGCTTCGCCCTATGCCCGCTGGCTCATTATTAGCAAGCATTCTATCTCTACAAATAAACTCCCGGTGTGCCGGTGCTTTACGCCAATACGCCGAGGAACGGTATGCGTTTTGGGTTTTTCATTGTAATTGCAAAATTGAGCTGCTTTCTTTGATTGGAGCCTAAATTAGGTATCTCGCCTGGAGACAGGCCTCAATAACTTATCCGTCATCTGTCAGCCACCTCATTCGGTAGCTATTTAGTCCGTCTAATGCTTCTTATTCATAGATCGAATTATACATTGCGAGCAACTCAACATAGCATTAGCTAACCGGCTGCCTATAACTACGATTATATAATGATTTAATCATTAAAATATCCGCCCGTCCTAATTGCATTTTACATAAACATTAACAATATTTAATGAGAAGAGGTTGACAGGAGTATTGACTAAAATGTCACGTGGACAGAGTCATATAATGACCATTAAGGCTGCCCACACCAGATAAGCAAGATGCTAATTGTTTTTGGAACACATAATTGTCCTTCGAATCACTTGCACTAGAAAATATGTAAGACTCAGAATTAGGATCACTGATGTATGGGGAATATAGATGATATGATGTATTGAGGCAAAATGCAGATGAAATTTCTGGTTATAATATAACTTATGAAATAATAAGGATCATATCAAAATAACTGTATATCTTACAATCTACCAGAATAAAGGCATTGTGCGCATTATGCAGCAAATTAGAATTATTTCCAACTTCCAGATTTTCAATAACTGATATTTCTAGCTAATCTACTAGTATCTACTAGGTAATCTGATTTTAAATGCTATAAAAGGTCGTAATCTCCAGCTACAGGACTAACACGCACTCTCCTTAAATCACGTTTTCAGTCATTCAGCTCGAATTACCTTTTTGTGTTATATAATACATTATCTTCACTTTAGGTTAAGATATAATACTCCTCTCAGACATTATAAGTATTGAAGTGGCCTTGCTATGGCGGAAATGACTCCTCATCTCTAGCACAACATACTAGTGCTCAATTTTATGATATCATTGACAGCTTTGAACATTATTATTGCTTTATCATCACTGACAGCTCGCTTGCTGCAAGCATCAATTATTATCTTTAGAAACTCCGACCTTGGAATTTATTTTCTTCACTTCATCAAAGTTCCATTGGGTAGCAATTCCCTTAATTCCCTCGGAGCCCCCTTCATAATATAGTTTTCCCAAGGCCAAGCCAACTCAATTACTCCCGCACCCGTACAACAGTAATGCATTGTCCTTACGGGAATGCTAATTAATTAATTTTCCAAGCTATTCTGCAGTAATTTATTGCGACACATCTAAAATCCCATGAGTTAGTTTGCGCTTGCGTTGATGTTATTCTCTCCATGCGCCACCCATCCGTGGGTGACACGAGGCTTTATCCGCACCAACAATTTCATTAAGGACTCCTGTTTTCTTCCATTATACCTATCAACCTACCTTAATCTAACTCCCAAGCTTAGTTCCATATGTCACAACTAATTTAGCCTAATGCACCGGATTGCACACTCTGTTTTATCCAAATATTTTGAGTTGATTGGAAAAAATATTAGGCCTACCTAGAGGCATTCGTTTTCGCATAACTTAACAACATTCGAGACAGGGGGGGGGGACTGGACGCAAAACCCGCCTTGGCGAATTAATATCCCGCCTCAATGTTAAATTCTCAATTTAGGGAAAGGAGCAGGTTACAGTGGCACGTTATTTTAACCAAAACAATAAACTAAACACAATAGAACAGGTTAGAGTTTTATTTTTAAGTGTAATCAGCTGTATTTGCGTAGAAATTTCCCCTGGAGAGGGATGAATTTTTATTGCGTCCAGTTTCCCCCCCTATCTGTAACATTCAGAATATTACTTTCCCTGTCGAATCTATCCAATCATAACAGAAACTTCCACTGCACCATACCCATAATCATCATTACTATATTTAATCACAGTCTCAACTTCGGTGTCACTGCTGATACGATACCATATGATATCTCCTCAAGATCTGCAAGAGTGCAAACCAAATACTGTGGCTTTCGTCAGCCCTCAAGTGGAGTCAACCAAAGCAGAATTACAAGTTCCCAAGATAGTGATCTACCGAGTTTTGGCTGTTCAGTTGGCTGTAGCTTGTTGTTGTTGCTTCTTGATAGTACTGAATGTGCTTTCTAACAGCGATTCTAGTGTGGCTTGTTCCAAGCTGAGCTTTTGGCTTTTTATGCATTCAAAATTAGTCCACATCCAAGGGAAAATCGCCTCAAATAACAGCTGATTACTCCCAAAAATAAAACTTAAACATGGTTTATAGTCCTTAGTTTATTGTTTTAGAAAATAACGTGCCATTGTAACCTGCTCCTTTCCATTAATTTCTTATTTAAAATTGAGACGAAATACTGATTAGTTGTTAATGTTAAATACATTTCGTAATATTTTTACCAACTTATTATATTATTTTGTTTTTTTTTAGCTTACAAACCTCGAATAACTACTCAGCCTCAATCCGTTGACATTGCCGAAGGCGACCCCTTTACCTTGTACTGCCGGGCTACCGGTAGTCCAATGCCTACGTTACATTGGTTGAAAAATGAGGTCCCATGTGAGTTCAATATCAACAATCACTTATCCCATTACCGCCTAAATATTTATTTCTTGTCCTTCACTAATAGTAATATGAATAAAGATTAGCTACCGATATAAACGACTTTTCTTTCTATAGTGGACTTTAAAAGTGTCGACACCCACTACACCTTGATACCAAACGAAGGTCTGTTTATTGTGGCAGCCATTCAATCCCGACCAAACAAAAATATTGTTGGCGACGACGGAGTCTACCAATGCGTAGCAGCGAACAGCGCTGGTGTCGACTACAGCGAGAAGGCGACTATACGGGTCTCAAGTGAGTTGGATTATTTATTGTACGTAATGTCGTTTGATTGTTAATTCCTTGTCCAACTTGTAGATTCATGTCTAACAACTGTAGGAAACTATATTATATATTTCAATAGTTGTAATATAGAAATATTCCAACTTCAGCTCTCCCCCCATCCCAGGGCCCAATAAATCTTTCATTTCATGGGGCCTTCGCGCAGAACGAAGTATATGGGTACCACTATTTCAACAGTTGCTTAGTCGCCCTCTAGCGCGAGACTGGAGAACTGTTAACCCCCGCACCCCATGCGAATTCTCGCAAATTCTCAGACTTTCGGCAGACTACATTTGCTCCAAATTTGATTTAATTTCATTGACTAGTTACTATAGTTACTAGTTACTAGCTAGTTAGTGACTAGTTATAGCCTTCACTTCAAACATTAGGCGGGATAATACAAACTTGCAGACAGTCCGAGGAGCAGACCGATTGACCGACAGACTAAGCTCGCCGACTTATTCGTTTGCCCCTCAACCGCAGAATGTGTCAGATTATCGACTGACTCTGTCCTGGGCGGCGTATTGCGGTGCTTTTCTATTTCACGTAATAGTGTACACTCTATGGCTCCTTGACAAACCAGTACTTGTGTTCGGTCTATTGCCATATATGCGACGCTATGATGCATGCATAATGCTTCCCCCTGGCGCAATCTAAACCATTTAAACCTTTAAGGTTCCCTCCCACTGCACTTATTGATGTAAACCTTGTAGCTGATATATTATAGACCTACCGGCACATTTGTGTCTGACGTGTTGACCTCGCAACTGTCTGCTCTGTTACATGTCCTCACTCTTTGTAACTTGTAAATTTAGCCGAAGTACACGGTTCTTTTAATCCGTTTAACTCAACCCTCCCCGAGGAATCGCTGGTTTCTGGGATTATGTCTTTAGCTAACTATCCGATTACTGAAGCTTGTCGCGTTTGTTCCTCCAGATTGGTCGGAGTTAAACCACCAGACTGTCCCCGTCCCATCATCACTGGTAGACTTTATTAGGCCTTATTATATACTAATAAAAATTTGTCTGCACATCAATGAGGTTGAGTTGAATACAGGGATGGGGATGGAAAGATGAGACACTTTTACTTTTACGTGCGTGAATGGATTGCTCATCTCTTAAGTCGTTGATATGTTACCAACTCCCCTATTGATATTCAGTACTGAAAAGGGATGGGATACTGGATAGGGATAATGTTCGGCTTACTTCATTTAATTATCTGTGAGCTTCAATTGAAGTGATGCGTTGGTGATGGGGGGGGGGGGGGGGGGGGGGTGGTGTTTAACTGTGAAGGTCTGAAGTTTTTTACTTTTTCAATGTTTTTTTTATGCGATTATAAATTTTTAAGAGATTGTAAATAAATTGGTAAATTACCATAAAGAATATTTTTCATTGGAATTTATAGTTCTCAACGCTGCTCCAACGACCGACAACCGATATGAACAGGTTACAGTGTCACGTTGTGCTAACCAAAACAATAAACGAGAATCAGAGGGCAAGTTCCAGTTTAATTTTTGTTCACGGTTGTGTTTTTCGGCTCTCGGTTGTCTGCGTCGAATTTACACCCGCAATTTATTGTTTTTGCGCGGTGTAAAATGATAGCTGAAACTCAAACTGTTGCTAATGTATTATATGGCGTTATATAGGCCGGCCGTGCGTGTATTGTGTTGTATAGTTGGTCCCTTATGTCTTACTAAACTTACCTCGGATTTTACCCTCCGCCATGCCATTATGCCCTTTAATTTATGGCCAGGCACATAGCCTCGTTTAACATTGCCACTGGGCGGCACTTTTGCCGCCTAGTTTAATTAATATGCCGCCCAGTCAAGCCAGGAATGCCTTCAAAAATTGAATCAAACTATACTGATAAATAAATTAAAAATAGTTCGTTTAATCTTTATGCACTAAACTTTGTTCCACAACATTCTAAACGTTGTTAGTTTAACCGCTGTCCTATCCTAACCTTTTTTCCTCAGATAGTTTAACCGCTGTCATATTACTCAGTTAGTTTATCCGCTATCCTAACCGTTGTTGTTTCTCAATTAGTTTATCCGATGTCCTAACCTTTGTTCATCAGTTAGTTTAACCGGGTTTCTAACCTTTATTCCACAGTTAGTTTAATCAGTTAGTATAACCGCTGTCCCCTTTGTTCCTCAGTTAGTTTAACCGCTGTCTAACCTTTGTTCATCAGTTAGTTTAACCGGGTTTCTAACCTTTATTCCACAGTTAGTTTAATCAGTTAGTATAACCGCTGTCCCCTTTGTTCCTCAGTTAGTTTAACCGCTGTCCTAACCTTTGTTCATCAGTTAGTTTAACCGGTTTTATAACTTGTGTTCCTTAGTTAGTTTAACCGCTGTCCTAACCTTTGTTCATCAGTTAGTTTAACCGGTTTTATAACCTTTGTTCCTTAGTTAGTTTAACCGCTGTCCCAACCTTTGTTCCTCATTTAGTTTAACCGCTGTCTAACCTTTGTTCATCAGTTAGTTTAACCGGGTTTCTAACCTTTATTCCACAGTTAGTTTAATCAGTTAGTATAACCGCTGTCCAAACCTTTGTTCCGCAGTTAGTTTAACCGCTGTCCCAACCTTTCCTTTGTTCCACAGATAGTTTAACCAATGTGCTAACATTTGATCCTCATCAGTTAGTTTAACCGCTGTCCTAACTTTTGTTCATGAGTTAGTTTAACCGCTGCCCTAACCTCTGTTCCTCAGTTGTTCCTCTTCTCAGTAGTTTGACCTTCATTTCATAACCTACTTTGCATTAAGAATATGTGCCGCCCAGTGAAAAATGCTTAAAAGAGGCTATGGCCAGGCAGCTCACCTATTCATGCGTATGTGCTAATCCTCCCTTATCCATTTATAGAAAAAACGTTTTAAATATGCACGGTCCAGGTGAAGTAGATGTTGGAGCTTGGCCCCGTTTGCAGTCGTGCATATAGTAGTAATATAAACCGGCAAGTAATGCACCCGGAGTACCGTACTCCGTTACCCTCCTCCCCACACCGCCACTGCCATCCCGACCTACATATGTGTGAGTCGCCGATACGAGAAATGGATTTGACTAATTGTGACTAAAAATATTTTGCCCTAGCTCGCTCGCCCTATACTAGTAGTAGCAGTAGTAATAAGTTAAGTATACTGATAACTTTCTGGGAAATTCGGCGATGAAGCAACTAAAATAAAGATGTGCGTTTGATCAGAACACCTTCACTCGTAGTACAAAGTTTGCCATCAATATCACCTGTATAAAAATGGTATTGATTATTGCTATTGTCATTTCGAGGCATTGTTCAAGGTTCAGGGTCATGTGTTCATTTCAATTATTTGTACTTTTAATGACAATGCATGTTACTGGCCTTTCCAACGAGTCACTTCTATAGTGATCCAGGGCATCGGATCAATGTTGTATCATACCTCAGTACACCCACCATTGTTCGGGTTTGTCTACAGTCGGTATAATTGACCTACATGCAAACGAAATGTCAATACGAAATCAATTTCATTCAGTCGGCTAATGGCTATTTTTAGTACGATTTCCTATGTCTTCTGTCTGGTTACTGTAGGTTTCATAAGAACATCGCCCGGTTTACATTTACCTACAGGCCTACCGCGTATTGTTAGGAAGCAAACAATTGGAGGTTGGTGGTGACAGGATGGGATGCAAGATAGGGATTGTCATACCAGTAGGTGTATAGAGATAGCTATTGTTGCTCATATCCAATGAATCGCTGCAGGTAGGGGCGTATAGGAAAGGTCGGGGAGGCCTTGAAATGGGCCTATGTGTGGCTCTGTTTGAGTGTATAAGGGGGGGGGGGGGGGTGGGGTGTTGTGGGTGGTGGGACTGTGCCGTGTGCGGTGGGGGTGGCCAGTAGCAGCATGGGGTTGTTGGCTTATCGCTTAACCCCTGCGGCTGTGGCCTGAGGGCTGGGTTCCTGGGCACTAACACGAATGCATCCTGTGAGGGCCCAGGTGTGGCACTGGGTTTTCCTCCCCTCTATTTACGGGCAGGCCGTCGTGCTTTAGGCCTATTACCAAGTTTTAATCTTTGAAAAGACAAACATGACATACAAATACAGCAGTGATCGCTCATATTTGACAGATATAGGTAGTGGTAGGGGAGATGACTCATACAATCGGATCCGTTTCTGAAGCTTTAAGATTAGCGGTAGTGATCTAAGACATAAGAATTAATTTATGCGAATATTTCTCTAGCTGGCCTTGTCAACATCCATCCTCTCTAATGCAGTAACACAATTTGGTTCAATGGCGTTGTATCAATTATTATGAGTCCGCTGAGCTTGAGATTCAATTTCTGTGTGGTATTTCAGAGTCCCATGAGTGTCGTTATATATCCCGTGCATTGGGGGCCCATTTATGTCTTTCGAGCGGGCATCAGATTACCGTGATACAATGAACAATTCACATGTATGTACAGCTATTCGCGCAATTTCCAAACTTTACTTTTTCTAGCGTATAATAATTATACCGCAGCATATATACGTGCCACGTGCTGATACGGTATTCCTGCTCTAGAATTACGTTAACCACCGGCCAGAGGATAGTAAATAGTGCCGTGCCGTGTCGTGTCGTATTTCACATCATCTCTACGTGGGTGAATGGGCGGGTTGGTACGGGTAATACCGCCCTCTCTCTTTATATAATACAATCACAATGGATCTACTAAAACTACATGACATATTTCAGCATCTATTATAGCTCATTTGCTCATTAGTGTGTGAATCTAACATATTTATTTAGATGCGTAATAATATTAATTTTAATTAACTAATTTTTCTCAGTGACTCACTGTTCTACGTCGTACGCGGGCCAACCGACACTTTAGTCTATAAGAACTTCACTTTAATAAGTAGCCTATTTAATTAAATACGTTGATTTTGTTAAATATTTCAGTGTTTTGGTGTGGAATCTATATTTAGAAACTTCCTGTCTACTTAAATGATAAAATTTTCCATCATTTTCTATGCAATATGTTTCCTTCCTCAAGTACTACAATTACTGCTTTAAAAAGATAATGATGTAATAGGGCGTTGTTTCAGTGTAATCAGGATGTGTCCTTCATAACCCTGATGTTCTAAATTCCAAGGTATAATAATAATATCTCCCAATTTTAATTTTTTTCTTCAAAATCTTGAGGAAATTCACAAATTTCGATGCTATTGTATAACGTAATTGCACTGAATTTTAGTTTTCCCATTAATTGTGCGGCTTTATGCCTTCCGTCTCCTAGACAATTGGAAAACATTCATTTTTACCTGCATTTTAGTTGTTATATTTCACTTTACAGTTAACTCTGTGATATAATTTCTTGCTTATGTATAAGGGGTTTATTTGACTTATTTTAATGAACAAATGAGTAAGTCTTATTTTGAAGCTGCTGGGATTTAACATATGGTGCTCCACCGAGCAATTGGCTCTGCTGCTTCAAGATTTGCACTACCATTCTCCCCCCCCCCCCCCCCCCCCCACACACACATCCCTCCTTCCCCTTCACTGTGATTGACTGGACCAAGAAATTCGGTAGATTGCAGAGGAACTGTCTTTGCGTCCCTCGGATCAATAGTTCTTTGCATAATTTGGGAATTAAGCTAAGGATAAGGAATTGGGGGTTATATAGGGGTCCCATTGAACTGGATAATCCGTCTGGAATTCCTCTGCTGTTTCAAGGGAATGGGAATGACACAATATGTGTTGGAGTGTTGAGAAGAAGCAGTACACTCCAGTGGTTCCATCATGTGGGAATAATTTACTAACAACAGCCCTATGCACTGGACACATTCATCACATAGTTGGTCATGCGTGAAGCCATTTATTTGCTGCTGTTTATGCATTGCGGTAATATAATTCCAACATTATTTTGTCTGTATGAAATGGTATGGTTTAGGTTTACTAAGTGGTTTTCTAAAGAATTATATCCAAGGCAGGTGCATAGCTTCAGCCTGAAGAGTAGCTTGTGCTTGTCCGTCCTGTGTGTGTGCACTGTAAAGTCCATGTTGTAGTTAACAGATAGTCCAAATAGCTTGTCATCATCTAAGGGGATAGGTTATACATACATACATTCCTATTACTATATAGAAGTCCCACCCCCAGGGGATAAACTGTTTTGCTTAAGGTAAAATAACAATGTTAGTTAACTACTATGTGCTAGCTTATAATTCATTTATCTACTCAGTAACCTGTTATGTGGTTTATATTTTATTTCAGAGTCTAAAAACCAACTATATTTCCCTTCCGTTAGGTCTGAAGCTTGACTTCCGAACGGAGCCCAGCCAGGTGACCGCAGCTGTGAACTCGCGAGCCGTACTCCGTTGTACGCCCCCTAGAGGAATTCCCCCGCCCTCGGTTCACTGGGAGAAGGATTCGATGAAAGTCAATACCGCAGATAACAATCGAATGCAGGTTCGTTTATTCGATATGTTTTATTTTCAATTGAAACACTGCCGCTGTAACCTGCTCCTTTCCCTTAATATAAAAAGTAAAAAAATACACTAAAGTCGGTTTTTTCAATTCCTTCTTACTCACTTACTCTTACTCTTACTGTAATATGACATGTCATATCATCATAGTACGCCAGTTTCCAATTTGTTTTTTAGTAAGCACTCTTATATTGTTACGCGTTTACATTATACCTACTTACAAAGTTCTCAACCAGTTCCTTGCATAATATTCACTTACACCGCACAGAAAACTTCGCCGTGTTAACAAAACTTGTAGAACTCATAGTGTATGGTTTGTAATATTGAATCCATATTATAAATTCGTAATTGAATGGCCTACCTGTATTAGTGAGTATCACCCTGCAGAAACTGCTTCTCAGAGACCATTCTGTATGCACGACATCATGTTCCTCTATGTTCCTTTATTAACGCAGATATTCATGGCTATCCTGGGTGGGTATATATATTATACAGTTGAGTATATTTAGTTGAGGTAGACATGGATATTCGCGATATCAATGGAATTATATGGATTATTTCTTATAAAATACCATCATGTTTGTCTCGCTTTTTCCTTATCATAATTTATATGCGATTACGTGATTTAGTAAATTAATTCCGTTAGAAATTCAAAAGATTTTCTGTATTATTTTACGTATGTTTTAGTTTAGAATGGGAATCTCTAAATTTGTTTTTACCGTATGTTTAATTCAGTTTCTTTGCTTTAATTTTATCGATTTGGTAATTTCCTTTGAGTTTTATATCGATAAACATCAAAGTAGTATTATACCTGATGACAGCTGATGTTAGGAAATTCCTTGATAATATTTAATCCTACAGAGGGAAATAAGGAACCGAGATAATTTCAAACGTAGTTTATAAGCAGGAAGGAACCTCAATGAATAATAATCCTTTGTTATGAAATGGTTAAGCCTGTGTCTAAGACCAAGAAGATCTAAAAATATAACCTAATACTCTAATAGTAAATTTGTACATGTAAATATTTGATATACAATTTGTATAATTAATTTATGTATATCGCTGCTACAACTGGTGCCTAATGAATGCTCGATATTCGCGGACGGATTGTTATGTGGGGCGAGCCACGAAGTTGGCGGAGCCTTAGCGAATTGACACTGTTAGGGGGTGGGTCAATTTATGCAAATAGTTGTCGTCGTCGTCGTCGTCGTTGTCGTCGTCGTCGTCGTTGTCGTCGTTACGATTTTGACATGCTAATAACTTTGTCGGATTTAAAGCTGCCAAGTTGAAAATTTGTAGGTATCAATATGAGCAAAAGTTGAGATTTTTGAGAGACTTTCAGACACCATCAGTGCAATGGTCTCCCGCTAGAGGGCCACATGTCTAAACATTAAATGCCCTCCCATTTCTTTGCTTTTAATCCGTTTAAGCTGAAACTTGGCAGATATGTATTAGACCATTAGCTGTGACTTTCAAAGGAGGCGAATCCATCTGCAGTTCTCCAGTCTGCCGCTAGAGGGCCAAAGGTCTGAAAGTGAAATCGTTGTCGTCGTTACGATTTTGACATGCTAATAACTTTGTCGGATTTAAAGCTGCCAAGTTGAAAATTTGTAGGTATCAATATGAGCTAAAGTTGAGATTTTTGAGAGACTTTCAGACACCATCAGTGCAATGGTCTCCCGCTAGAGGGCCACATGTCTAAACATTAAATGCCCTCCCATTTCTTTGCTTTTAATCCGTTTAAGCTGAAACTTGGCAGATATGTATTAGACCATTAGCTGTGACTTTCAAAGGAGGCGAATCCATCTGCAGTTCTCCAGTCTGCCGCTAGAGGGCCAAAGGTCTGAAAGTGAAATCGTTGTCGTCGTTACGATTTTGACATGCTAATAACTTTGTCGGATTTAAAGCTGCCAAGTTGAAAATTTGTAGGTATCAATATGAGCTAAAGTTGAGATTTTTGAGAGACTTTCAGACACCATCAGTGCAATGGTCTCCCGCTAGAGGGCCACATGTCTAAACATTAAATGCCCTCCCATTTCTTTGCTTTTAATCCGTTTAAGCTGAAACTTGGCAGATATGTATTAGACCATTAGCTGTGACTTTCAAAGGAGGCGAATCCATCTGCAGTTCTCCAGTCTGCCGCTAGAGGGCCAAAGGTCTGAAAGTGAAATCGTTGTCGTCGTTACGATTTTGACATGCTAATAACTTTGTCGGATTTAAAGCTGCCAAGTTGAAAATTTGTAGGTATCAATATGAGCTAAAGTTGAGATTTTTGAGAGACTTTCAGACACCATCAGTGCAATGGTCTCCCGCTAGAGGGCCACATGTCTAAACATTAAATGCCCTCCCATTTCTTTGCTTTTAATCCGTTTAAGCTGAAACTTGGCAGATATGTATTAGACCATTAGCTGTGACTTTCAAAGGAGGCGAATCCATCTGCAGTTCTCCAGTCTGCCGCTAGAGGGCCAAATGTCTGAAAGTGAAATCGTTGTCGTCGTTATGATATTGACATGCTTATAACTTTGTCGAATTTAAAGCTGCCAAGTTGAAAATTTGTTTTGTTGAAAATCAGTTCAACAGTCACCCGCTATAGGACTACTTTATGCCTGAAAGTGAATAGATTCTCCCGTCTCATTGATTTTAATCAGTTTAAGCTGAATCTTGCCATATATTCTGGACCACATGCTGCGTCTTTGTGGGGGGGGGGGGGAGATTTAATCGGTCTGCCGCTATACGACGAAATTTCTGAAAGTGAGATCCGTCTCTCATTTCGTTATCCGTTATTCAAGATGAAACTTGGCCGATGTACGTATGTACTATTCATCCATAGGCTGTGTCTTTGTGGGGCTGGAGACCCTAATCCATCTTCAGTTCTCACTATACCGCTAGAGTCAGAAATGTCTGAATAGAAATGAAAGAGGTAAAAAGTGATTAGGCGAAATCTGCTTAAAATTTGCTAATACAGTAATACTTTCGAATTAGTACTTAAATTAAATTTAAGTCACGTGCTGCGCGAAGGCCCCACTTCGTGTTATCTTTTATGTTATCGCCCAATGTTATTAGGGTGGCGAGATTTAATCATTGTAAAAATAATTTGTGTTTTAATATTTTACAACTTTATCTAGAAATTTCAATAAATTATTATTTTATGTTTTCTTAGGGATTTTCTCATCTTGACTTAATTTAAATCAAACATGTTTGTGTCACCAACTGTGTTATTTTAAGGTGTTTCTCGAGACTCAATGACACTTGGTTTGGATTTTAGCAGATGTTTCTTGTTTCGTTGGCATTTCTGTTGAGTTTGGTGGTCCGTAGATTTGAATGGGGACGACAATCTGTCAGTTATAAGTCTCTCATGGCTTCAATAAACATTCTGCCTATCACTGGTTCTAATAACAACATTGATTAAATTGAAAACAATCGGTCATTGAATTTATGTACACATAGTGGTAGGGGGTGACATCTCAAGGTAGATTTTATATGTGTATGTTGGCCATTGATACCAAATTAATTCCAATGACGCTTATTTTTTTTGACTTATTAAAAAAAAATGACTAAGCTAAAATATTTTTTTAAACGATTACTGCGCGTTTTTTCAACAAACGACTAGATGAAGGAACATTGAAATGAAAACCCCGATTTGGCATATTTTTGGTCTCTCGTGTGTGGTTTCGAGAAATTAAGTCATTGTTTCTACAGGGAGATGTTCGGTTTTCTCACTGAGGCTTGGACTGACGTGGATATACGACGATATGAAGTTGTGTTGTTTAATTTAACAATTATATACAAACTCAAAGTTATTTCCGTGCATCACCAACAATCCGAAATATCTAAACACAGACGGCATATAATTTATCCTTCTGTTTAAATCTTTTATTTTGTTGAAATGTCGAATAATATAGACAAAATGTATGGTAGACGTGCACCCTGGATCCCTGCGTGTAGAATGAACTAATTCTAACCGGGAGAGAAATGATTGTATTTCCCCTGAAATTGTGTGAAAATCTTTTTTATTTAAGTATCAACATGTTAACCTACCGGGAAAGTCCAGTTCCACAAAAGTAACAACAGGAAATGGGAACCCACAGTGTGACCGTCGGAACACAACAAACTATTGCACACAGCTTGCGGTTTCTATTTACAACGTATTATTTTTTGTTTACAGTAATAATACAGACCATATTGACGTGTTGAGAAAATTAGTTTTCCTAGTACAGTATATAATGTAATTGTATTACCATTCGCAGTATTGAGAGGCACATAACTGGTGTGTTTACCTGTAGCACCAGTGTACAAATCATGATTAGCTACTACGAATTGAAAATCCAGTGTTTTTTAGTAGTTTTAGTAGGATTTAGTAGATACAGGTGATGGACGATTACAACACTAACGTGGATTGTTATGGGTTTAGAGGTGGTCAATTTATAGTAATCTATTGCCTTAATGAAGTCATTGTCATTTTATGATAATTGACGTTTTACGACATATTGACTAATGGGGGCTTGGTATATATATATATGTCCTGATCCTATGTTTTTTGTTAGTTTGTGGTGTGTCAGATTCTAGTGTTTTACCCATAGATTTCATTGTCTTTTTGATCATTTTGCATGGAGAAGGGCGCATTTTACATGTTCATTGTCGTTCATGATGGTTCATGAACCGCATTATTTGTTCACCTTATGCCTCCTTTCCACTTATTACTTTTTATTATAAGTTTTACTTGCATTATATTTCAGATTCAACCCGGGGGTAACCTAGTACTGAACCCCGTTCAGATGTCTGACGCCGGTAGCTACATATGCATTGCACAGAACTCCGCCGGTACCAGAAGAAGTTCTTCTGGATTCCTCATAGTCCAAGGTAAATCCAATTAATATTCTATAAACTCATCAAATAGCTCTTTGATTAATTCATTCCTATTGTGAGTTTGAGATATATCCCCTCCTCCTTCAGTAATATAGATTTATCGGTTTATCTGATAGTGTGCCTCTGTGCTATTTGCTCTACTATAGGTGCTATTCATCACTATATTCCCCGCCAACTATCCCATATTCTCCCTACCCCAACCAATTATTATCCAACACGGCACGGAACCCCCCTGTCGCATTGTCACGTCATTCTTTATTCATTCCGCTTTTTAGCTTTGTATAATTTTTTCAAAGTTACTGTAGTTTTCCAAGCGGGGCGGGCGAGGGGAGGGGGGGGGGGCTTCTCTAATTTGCCATGTGTCTTGAATCCTAAGATAACCGGAAGATGTTAATACACTAGAAAAAAACGTCAGAAATACTGAACATTTTAAAAAAGTCCTCTGGGCTACGTTACTTCACTAAAAGTATAATACTGCAATTAATTAAGCGATACTGTTAATCGGATGTTAGAATCCCATTAAGCTCACGTGCTCATGCTCACCCAGCATGCGGCTTCTACAAAGGGTATAAGGGTACGAAAAATATCCATTAAATACACAGTATATATCGGTGGCATTTCTTTTTCTTATTCGCAAACTTGTTGTATGTGGTATAATACTACGTGGTATGGTGGTATATGGCTCATACCTTGTTTCAATGTTGTTATAGAACTTATAACGTTTTGAGCTCAACGAGTTCCATTGCTGAAGTTCTGGGTGGCTCCCACCCCACATTATATGGATTTTGATAGAGGAGGCCTTGAGAATTCCCTAAGTTCCATCTTCACATAATCAAACTAATAGCCTAAAAGCCTTGCTTGTTGACAAGCCTTGGCTTTTATCATCGATACTCGCCGCTCCACAACGAACGAGCCTCCCTGAAACAGCACGCATTTGTTATAGTCGCGTAAATGCAGCTCAATCCATATAAATAGTGTACTTTAATCACGTGCTAACCCCCAGTCAGTATGCCCCCTAATCACTCGATGAATCCTAACGCTCCATTAACTAATTAAACAGGCAACCAGTCTCAATGAGGTAGGCCGCGGTGCCACGCTAAGGTTTCGCGCGACTATCCTTGTCTCTTTATTTATTCGGATATTTTACAATTTTGATCAATTAGCGATCGGTCGCTATACCCGCGGTGGCTTCACGCAACGCCGATGTTTGTGGAAGATCAGCAAATTGGGCCAATCAGAGGATCCTCCGTAATTTTTTTTGATTACGTTTACCATCAACCTGGATCTTTGATGTTTTCTTTGATGTCCAATGAGAGTCCATTTGGGTGGATATGGTCATATGTTGGTGATGATCTTGTGGTCCACGATAGTTTGTTGTTTGGCGATTGTCGGGTTTATTGGTGATACTTAATATTACTTAGATTTGTTGTTTTCAATACTTTGAGTGCTCTCTCATGCCGGCCTTGTATCCCCTCAGAGAATTAGTAAACACTGCAATATAAATCGGAATGCAGCTGTCACTGCGGAGGTATTGGCTAGCTGCTTAAAAAAACAACAGCCGATAATTAGGTCCGTGAATACCTGCTGTTATTTTGCAGTTCAGCCACACATCAGACAACAACATGGTCAACACCCCGCTCAGCTAGCGCCTGTCTGTCTGAGTGCGAATAACAATAGTCCAGGGCAGCATTCAACGAGACTTTGAAAAAATAACCATTAATGGTAAACACGTTCCTACATCTCAGAAACTAACTCATGCGTTTTCATATTATATGGACGCGTCTGCTGCTCTTGTTATGGATTCTAATGACAATACGACTATAAAAAGAACGACTCATCTTATCATAAGACATTATTCCCAATCAGTTTGAGTTCCAAACTTGTGGTTGTCGCAGGTTTTACAATACTGAGAGTGAGTGACATGTTTAATATTGTCATTTATATTATTATAGATGGACCTTTCTTCACATTGACGCCTGTTGACCTCGTTGCTAAGCTACAACAAACAGTTACGTTCAACTGCGAAGCTAAAGGTGATCCGAACCCCACTATTACATGGGAGAAGGAAGACGGATATCTGTTACTAAACAACAGGTAGGATCTATGTTCCATCGATGGACTAATGGACTATCTATGAGGGTAGGGTGAAAAATTTTTTCGTTATTTGTTTGGAACCAAGGATTATTTTAATGCCAAATGCGGCACCAACCTCAGAAAAAATTTTATTTTGAAATATTTTAGACCGGGACTGAATAGCACTTACAATTTAGAAATGTGACGCAATTTTGGCAAAATAATAAAATGAAAAGTGAAGTGCAAACATTGCATTTTTCGAAGAGTCAGATACTATCCCAACAATCCCACAGGAGTTTATAAAATATAGTGATTGAGTTAATATTTTATGCCATTAGTTATAAATACATCCGATCTGATACACCATATCATATAAAGAGAACTGTACTACTGACTAACTATTACATAAACAGAACTGTACTACTGACTAACTATTATATAAACAGAACTGTACTACTGACTAACTATTATATAAACAGAACTGTACTACTGACTAACTATTATATAAAGAGAACTGTACTACTGACTAACTATTATATAAACAGAACTGTACTACTGACTAACTATTATATAAACAGAACTGTACTACTGACTAACTATTATATAAACAGAACTGTACTACTGACTAACTATTATATAAACAGAACTGTACTACTGACTAACTATTATATAAACAGAACTGTACTACTGACTAACTATTATATAAACAGAACTGTACTACTGACTAACTATTATATAAACAGAACTGTACTACTGACTAACTATTATATAAACAGAACTGTACTACTGACTAACTATTATATAAACAGAACTGTACTACTGACTAACTATTATATAAACAGAACTGTACTACTGAGTAACTATTATTTTGTCTTAGGATTATTATTAGCGAAGGATCGCTAATAATTAAAGACATTCAAGAGTCTGACAGTGGCAGGTACAAATGTGTAGCTAGTAACAACAAAGGGGTAATCGAGACCAAAGCTCGTCTTAGCGTACAAGCCACGCCGATATTCAACGAAAGACCCACTGATCAGGTACGTTGTTTAAACTTTCATGGAAACAACCTTTACAATTGTTTAATTACTTTCAGTTTTAATTTTTAATATGATTATTATAACTAGCAACTTATCTCACCGGGCAATGGCTAACAATTTATTACTTTACTTAAATTACTTTCAGTTCTGGTAAAGGTGACATTTCATTTGATTTGATTCCATCTGCTACATCAGGTTGTTGTAATGTAATCCCTTAGTTTTCCATGTGCAACTCAAGCTTATGTTAATGTTTCCAAAGTAAGCGCACTTCCACGCTATCTCGAATACATTTGCATCTAATTATAATCTCGATATGCTAATAAATAGATAATAATGTCACCCATCTCTTTGATTCACAGATAGATACATTAATCATCTCCCTCGCTATTGGAATGACACCCCCGTAGTACCGGTAGCCAATGGATCGCATTTATTACGCGTAATCTTTGGATACGCATCAACGCACCACCACACATTTCTATTGTATATTTACATATTATCTTTTCTTTAAAGTTACTGTCGTTTTCACAGCAAGGCATTTCTGTTGTTCACTAATTCGACAGAATTTTTGATAAGTTTCGAAT
Organism: Nemertoderma westbladi; assembly: GCA_032718475.1. Classification (NCBI taxonomy): domain Eukaryota; kingdom Metazoa; phylum Xenacoelomorpha; order Nemertodermatida; family Nemertodermatidae; genus Nemertoderma; species Nemertoderma westbladi. The sequence continues at coordinate 34,200 of JAUCBJ010007943.1, forward strand.
TCTGGAATAATTTATGTTAATTTGTTCAACTTTATTTTTATGCTACGCGACTTGTTTTCTTGGATTCAATCTTTTTCAAATTTTACGTAAAATGTTCGCCAATTTTTATTTCCCCACAGGTTGCAACTGTTGGCAGTAAAATCCAGTTTGATTGTAAAAGTGACGGACACAGTATATTCTGGAAAATCAAGGATAGAGAATCGATGTTATTTACTAACAAAAAAGATGTAAGTAAAAAAATAATTTGTAGGTTTGAGAGTGTTAAGTTTTTACATCTAATTTTAGCAATTTGATATTGAAAATATAAACATTTTAAAGGAGTTTGTCTACTGAGTCGCCATATCGAAAATGATACTGAATTCGAGTATTTCACTTTATGGTATATCATTATTTTCATAAACCTACTCCTTTAAAGTGACCCTATATGAAATAATACATGTGTGTAATAGTACCAATAAAATATTTTGTGTCCAGGGGCGACACGAAGTCTCGAGTGAAGGTGACCTCATCATCAGGGACATTCAACTCAACGACCGCGGTTACTACGTCTGCCAGATATTCAGTTCCGTCGTCATGGGAACAAACGAAGCCAAAGTCTTCCTCGACGTGTTGGCGACCAATCAGGATCTCCCGCCGATCATCGAAGTCGGGCCAGCCAATCACACGGTTGGGTTGGGGGGTGTCGCCATGATGCCGTGCGTCGCTTCCGGTGGGGATGACGTAGCCGTCCGGTGAGTAATCTAGTTACCATAGCAACCGGATTACTGTATGTATATTCAGATAATTCATTCACTCATTCAAATCTAAATCATTTCAGTTATGCGCCAGTGAAACTCTGGAGTGGAATTATTATCGATATTGTTCACCATTCCGACAATTGGCGAAATAAATTTAAATTGTTACAAAACTATATCATCTTCTCAGCGGAATTAATAACTGTAGGACTATCGAATCTTTAATGACACATACTGTACATCGGCATATGTACATACTACACATACACATGCACATACTGTGCATAAGCCTTCCTTTATCACTCGAAGGTTCTCTCATTATTCCCATTTATTAACGATTCTGTTGGAATTGTCTCTTTATGCATCACAGCTTCCCGTCTTTCGCCCTGGAGGCGCCATCCCATTCATATTAAAGCGCAGGAAAAATAAGTTGACACTTGGAAAATTGAAAGTCCAGTAACGTATAGCTGTATCAAGGATTATCGCGTTTCAATTGAAAAATCCCCTGCGAAGGGAGACGTGATATGATTACCAATTGAGCATCCCTCCTAGAATTCCTTGCTTCTCTTCCCAAGGAAGGAGTTGCTACCTATCCATCCGTAGCCATCATCCCTCACTACAATCACTGGTATTAATTCCCGCGCGCCATTAATTATCACAATCCGATCCACCTCCGACCCATCTGCTTACCCTATTTCTGTGTAGCTGTACCGGTAGGTTACCTGGTAAATGAATCAACCTGTTGCCTTTCCCAGACTGTTCGACGCCCTCGAGTTATTGCTAACTTCCTTGCGATTCCATTACCGACGGTAAGAACAAAAAGAACAGATTAAATTTCCATGTCGAACAAAATGCCAATCATCTCAGTCACAAAGTTCTATCATTCCGGTGTTGTGATTGCGCTGTAGCATTCATTTATTGTCGTTTGTTGAGAATTGGGAACAATTTATTAAAATAAATATTCAAAATACATTGCGGAGTGAGCCAGTTAGGTATCAACTATTTTTTTTAATAGTTGTGGTGATATTTTTATAACGTTTCGTTCACATCTTTGACATAAACTTTGATTTTCATGAAATATTTTTGCTTTTTTAGTTGGGATAAAGATGGTCACACTATGGACGCCCGGTACACCCAAGATAAACGGATTGTTCTACATCATTCTGGAACGTTGCAAATATCGAAACTTCAACCTGAGGATTCCGGTGTATACACTTGCATAGCAACCAGGTAAGCCAACAATTTACATAGCAACGCGGTCAACACGAATACACATTACTTACTTTATTTCATCCCTCTCACATTTCCCGCATTTGATGAAGTTTCTTGATTCCGTACACGGGACTCCTAGTTGTCTCACTTACTATCGCTTTAGACTATTGATTATAATTTCCAAAGTGATTGGAATTTGTTTAGTGTTCTCGATAGTCATCAGGCACAATTATTTGTGTTCTACTTGGTTTTGTTGATAGTTCAGTAAGTTAGTTTGCAAGCACTCAGCACTTTTTATCGCTGAGTTCTCAAAAAGAGAGCACCTCTGCATTAAGGAAATAAATTCCCCCTCCTGACTGTATTTTTATATTTTTATTTATATAGTAATTGTAATATAAGTAAATTAAGATGAGTAGTTATGAAAATGAGGGTTATGAGGGCAAAACAAAATAGTAATCTGGATACAAATGAAAAGGGAAATACATCTATTGTTTAGAAACACTATCAATGCTCATTTCACTTCCATAAGCCACCGCTACGTTACAAACTAAAATACGTTTTTATTGCACACTTTTTGCCCCCCCCCCCCCCCCCCTCCTTGTGCCGCTGTTTTACCACTCAACATTTCTTCTATTCTAGCACCTCCGGGGAGACCCAATGGTCGGCGCAGCTGGACGTCCACGATCCCGGACTGATCTTCGGTCTCGAGATGTCGTCGCCGGGCCGCGAGTTGCATCCGGGGCCGCCGACCGACCTCGCGGTGCGGGGCGTCGCAGCTCGGGCGGTCAGACTGGTCTGGGCCCCCCCGACCGAGTCTGGCGGCTCCAGGGTCACCGGCTACCGAGCCGAGTTCTACTCGCCCGATCGCAGACAGACCTGGGTTTATCTCGACCGATTCGCAACCGAGAACGAGTTTACCATTCTAGGATTGGAACCCGAAGTTACCTATGAGTTTGTCGTGAGGGCAGTCAACCGCTTTGGATTTAGGTAAGTCAAGTCGATGATTTATTATTTTGTCATTTCTTTATAATCATATAATCTGACAGTCACATTTTCAACTCAAATTAACTAATTAGCAAAACATTTTCGCTCGCTACGCTCTCATTTCCCATTATATCGTTTTACACGATGGTATATTTGATTATTCTTATGATTACACTCGCATTTCTATGTTTAAATGCACGAGTTAAATTTATGATTGCAAAATGCCGGTTTCTAACGTCTTTCGCGTAGTACATGCTTCTATCCTCCCTTCTACCTTCGCTCATAAGTCATTAATTATTTCGTACAATTCATCCGTGCAATCCTAATATTCATAAATTCCACGAATATTCCGGAGTCACTGAATTAAACCCTCTAGTATCCTTCTTCATTCACTTCCGAGTTCCGAGACCAATTTACCCGCTTTCACGCAGTCAGCCCCGGGTGTATCTGAACCAAGAGCCCGAGCATCCACTGTCCGCAACTCCCTCGGGGAAACTGATTTCCATTCAAACCCACTTCGTTTGTGAACAGGAAAGTGGTGGGAAACTCGATTTACTGTAACTTCCAAAGAGAACTCTCTGCTTTTCCTCTGGTCTCGCGGGATTTCCACTCGCGCTGCAACCCATGGACCGAGTGATCTATCACCGCTGGCGATAATTTAAACTTGGGGTTTGTTATCAGTGGAGGCCGCAGGGTAGCTCGCCCAGTGCACAGGCATGAAGGGCACTCTACGCCAAATACGGTTATCCATAACCCGAGGCAGTTTAACGCGATAAAAAAAACCCTAAAGAATTCCCGCAGATAAGGAAAGTAGGGAATTTCTGCGTCTCGTGCAATCGGATGGCCGTATTAATGGTGGGTGACCCGAGGAATATTTGTTGTGGATTAGGAATCTCTTAGTGGGATTAGTTGCAGAGATGGCGGGAGTTTGGGATAACAGAGAGTAAAGCGTTGTTAAGCGTGCGTGATAAACTCGAGTTGTATCGCAAAGAAAGCTCATAGGGGTAGAGTGGAGGAGAGGAGTTGATTCTTTTAAATTGACTCGCATCCTAAACCACTTGAAAACCAGAGTTCCATAACTTTATTGTATCTTCATTGATGGCCTTTTTGGCCCCATTATTACTGTAGTTGTGTGCAAGGTATATCGTAGAGATACTGTATATTAATCAGCTGGTGTAATATTGAAAGTTTTTAATTTATTTTTTTTTTGTTAATAATAGATATAGATTTTTTTTAGTAAAATTTTCTCCACTTTTGAGATCATTCTAATTGTAAAAATATTTATTTTCCAGTGTTCCTAGCATGCTATCTCCACCGGTAACCACTCACGCCGATGTCCACAGCTTACCTTCCCTCCAGCTGTACCGGACCCAGGATAAGGAATCAGTGCAACGCAACCTGTACGTGATTGGTCTGTCGCTACGGAAATCAGCTGCGGTTAACAGCACCGCCTTGCGGCTGAACTGGCACGTCACTCGTCATCAGGAATACGTTGAAGGCTTCTTTATCAAGTTTAAGAGTCAATATTCTGACCAGTAAGTAAAGTAAACCAATTCGCATGACATTTTTAACTACGTTCATATAGGACGACATAGTAGTAGCTTTCTATTTTGGAATAATTATTATTTTGTTCTTCTGTTTATCACCAACTAACAACAATAATTTTTACGGTGTCCGGTTGGAATAACCATTTCTTATATATTTTCTACATTTTTTTTAGATGGCAAAGTAAAATAGTATCAAACCGATTAGCGCGAACAGTGGAAATTGTCGGATTGAATAAATTTACTTCCTATCAGCTCCACATACAGGCCTTCTACAGAAAGTATAGAAGTATGGAAAGCGACTCTGTAACTATCGAAACGTACGAGGATGGTGAGTCCACAAATCTGTAATTCATTTTATAATGTGTTGAAATAATAATTATTAAGCTGAAATAACATATTATTACATTGTTTATTAGGTAAACGGTACCAATATCTCATTTCGGTCTCTCTTTTCAATATTTCGTATTTTCTTTGTAAATATCCTGAATCTACTTTTTCGACAATATAATAATTTGTATTTAACAAAATAAAAATAATTTTAAGACTAGATTGTGCAATTATTGTCGCACGCAATATATTGAATGCACCTATTTTTGAATTTCCCTCCCTCAGTTCCCTCAGCGCCCCCTAGAGACGTCCGCATGTACACAGACACCCATGGCGACCTCATTATCGAATGGCTTCCCCCGCCCCCGGAGTCGCTGAACGGGCGCCTCCAAGGTTACCTCGTGTGGTTGGAGTCTGTGGACGGGGATGGTATCCGTAACGGCACGGTAGCTAACGATACCGTCAGTATGATAGTCAGTGGTGTAGTCGAGGATGGTGCCGACTACAGGGTCACTGTAGCGGCCTTTACTAACGCAGATGGACACGGTGAAAAGAGTCAATATGTTTATCTTAGCCAATGTAAGTTGATATTAATATGTTTATAATATTATCAGGTTTGATAGTAACATTTACTACTTACTGTAGGGTGTGTAGTGTGTAGACGTAAAATAGTACTTTGGACTTAGATTGTACGCTCTGATCTAATGCTTTACTCTAATGATGATTTAATTTATCTAGTCGGTAAGAAATCTGACTCTGATGTTGGCTCAACGTTCAGACAGCCCTGGTTCATCGCTATCCTCGGATCCGTTCTGTGGTGCATTCTTCTGGCGTTATCTGTATGGATCTACTGCCGGCATCGGAGAAGAAAAAGGAAACACTCAACTCTAAGGTATGCAGTTGGAAAACAGGTCCTAACCAACATCGGTGTACTCTTTATTTATTGTTTGTCTACTTGTATACACGTTTCCATTCTGTTAATGACAACTTACTGATATGGGTAAATACATTATTGATACACAATATACTATCAGTTTTAATCATTTCGGTAGGACCACTTTTACTTCCCATTTTATCATTCGTTAATTTCTTTTACTTTAATGTAGATACAGAGACGTGGCAGGTACGGATTATGAGTTAGCGAGACTGGGAGGTGAAGGAAGCAGTGTTGGAACTGGTGGTGATAGTGGCCAATGCCAGGGCGGAGCTAATGGAACATGTTCAGGTGAGCTTTGGGATTTGGGATTTGAGCTTCGGGAATTAAAGCTGTTATGAAAATAACTAAATTGTTTTAAATATGATTCGACATCTTTACATTCTTAAATGTAGCCCCCTATAGATTTCTTTTTAATAATAATTTTTGTAATTGTTTATACCTTCAGACAACATTAAACAAGACCCGGACTTACTGGAAGTCCAGTTACCGTTTTACGACAAATGCCTCAATATAACAACATCGCCACTGGAACAATTCCGTATGAAAGGTTATTGGTAAGTCTATATCCATTATCTTATAAATTATAATTTGTCTTACCTGACTATAACAACTAATGAAATGTCGAATAATTTAAGATTTTCTCAATTTTAATTAAATATTAAGTAAACTTGTTCCGCAGTCTATTGTCTATCTTATTTGTTTTTAATTAAATAATAATTCGTCGCCTATTTTGGTCTATATTTACTACGTTGTGTTTATTTTAGCCAAGAATACTCCGAGATAGACCCCCGCACTCAGTCACTGCTGTGTACCTCGACCGCACCTTCCAGCTTCCATCCCTCCATCGCCGCCTACGCCGCTACTGACCTACTGCAGAGGAACCTGTTCCAACGGGCGACCCCCGATAAAGGGATGGACCTCAAGGAACCCGTCTCCGACGCTATGTACCACGCAGATCCCATGGGGGGCGCTTCTTACTATACAGACGCCAAGGGCAGTCCGATGTACCAAACCCTCGATGAAAGTGAGTTATTCGCCTATATTATTAATTATTCGCCTATTAATTAGTCTATATTAATATAATAAAGTTTTTGTTTTGTTTATGTTAACTTTACAGTCACATTTTAATATTAATTAGCGCATTAATGTTGAGCTGTTTTTGGCATGGCATTTTAGTTTTGCAGGTAATAATTCATTTTGATGTATTTTATAACATTTATTAATTTCTCTATAGTAATATTATTCGTGCGTTTGAGCAATGTGTATATAGTATTTCTTGTGTTTGGGCACTGCAGACTAATACTCAATGTTTGTTTGTCCTTTCCATTGTTCCGTGTGTAGTTCAAGATGATTCCAGCACCACTACCAACCCCATATATCGACGCAGTTCTGTGATTGGCTGCAGTAACTGTAGCCTGGAGAATGTTCGTAAACCAGGTAGGTGACCCTCTAAAAACGGGGCCGTTGGACATTGTTATTTCCAATTATTATTTCCCATTGTTATTTCCCATTGTTCTTTCCCATTGTTATTTCTCCTTGTTATTTCCCTTTGTTATTCCCCTTTTTTCATTGTTATTTCCCCTTGTTATTTCCCATTGTTATTTCCCATTGTTATTTCCCATTGTTCTTTCCCATTGTTATTTCTCCTTGTTATTTCCCTTTGTTATTCCCCTTTTTTTATTGTTATTTCCCCTTGTAATTTCCCTTTGTTATTCCCCTTTTTTCATTGTTATTTCCCCTTGTTATTTCCCATTGTTATTTCCCTTTGTTATTTCCCATTGTTATTTCCCCTTGTTATTTCCCATTGTTATTTCCCTTTGTTATTCCCCTTTTTTCATTGTTATCCCTTTGTTATTTCCCATTGTTATTTCCGATTGTTATTCCCCTTTGTTATTTCCCCTTGTTATTTCCGATTGTTATTTCCCTTTGTTCTTTCCCATTGTTATTTCTCCTTGTTATTTCCCTTTGTTATTTCCGATTGTTATTTCCCATTTTTATTACCAATTGTTATTTCCCTTTGTTATTTCCCATTGTAATTTCCCTTTGTTATTTCCCATTGTTATTTCCCATTGTTATTTCCCTTTGTTATTCCCCTTTTTTCATTGTTATTTCCCCTTGTTATTTCCCATTGTTATTTCCCTTTGTTATTTCCCATTGTAATTTCCCTTTGTTATTTCACATTGTTATTTCCCATTGTTATTTCCCTTTGTTATTCCCCTTTTTTCATTGTTATTTCCCCTTGTTATTTCCAATTGTTATTTCCCTTTGTTATTTCCCATTGTTATTTCCCATTGTTATTTCCCTTTGTTATTCCCCTTTTTTCATTGTTATCCCTTTGTTATTTCCCATTGTTATTCCCCTTTGTTATTTCCCCTTGTTATTTCCGATTGTTATTTCCCTTTGTTCTTTCCCATTGTTATTTCTCCTTGTTATTTCCCATTGTTATTTCCCATTGTTATTTCCATTTGTTATTCCCCTTTTTTCATTGTTATCCCTTTGTTATTTCCCATTGTTATTCCCCTTTGTTATTTCCCCTTGTTATTTCCGATTGTTATTTCCCTTTGTTCTTTCCCATTGTTATTTCCCTTTGTTATTTCCCATTGTAATTTCCCTTTGTTATTTCCCATTGTTATTTCCCATTGTTATTTCCCTTTGTTATTCCCCTTTTTTCATTGTTATTTCCCCTTGTTATTTCCCATTGTTATTTCCCTTTGTTATTTCCCATTGTAATTTCCCTTTGTTATTTCCCATTGTTATTTCCCATTGTTATTTCCCTTTGTTATTCCCCTTTTTTCATTGTTATTTCCCCTTGTTATTTCCAATTGTTATTTCCCTTTGTTATTTCCCATTGTTATTTCCCATTGTTATTTCCCTTTGTTATTCCCCTTTTTTCATTGTTATCCCTTTGTTATTTCCCATTGTTATTCCCCCATTGTTATTTCCCCTTGTTATTTCCGATTGTTATTTCCCATTTTTATTACCAATTGTTATTTCCCTTTGTTATTTCCCATTGTAATTTCCCTTTGTTATTTCCCATTGTTATTTCCCATTGTTATTTCCCTTTGTTATTCCCCTTTTTTCATTGTTATTTCCCCTTGTTATTTCCCATTGTTATTTCCCTTTGTTATTTCCCATTGTAATTTCCCTTTGTTATTTCCCATTGTTATTTCCCATTGTTATTTCCCTTTGTTATTCCCCTTTTTTCATTGTTATTTCCCCTTGTTATTTCCAATTGTTATTTCCCTTTGTTATTTCCCATTGTTATTTCCCATTGTTATTTCCCTTTGTTATTCCCCTTTTTTCATTGTTATTTCCCCTTGTTATTTCCCATTGTTATTTCCCCTTGTTATTTCCCCTTGTTATTTCCCATTGTTATTTCCCCTTGTTATTTCCCATTGTTATTTCCCTTTGTTATTTCCCATTGTAATTTCCCTTTGTTATTTCCGATTGTTATTTCCCTTTGTTATTTCCCTTTGTTATTTCCCATTGTTATTTCACATTGTTATTTCCCTTTGTTATTCCCCTTTTTTCATTGTTATTTCCCCTTGTTATTTCCCATTGTTATTTCCCCTTGTTATTTCCCCTTGTTATTTCCCATTGTTATTTCCCCTTGTTATTTCCCATTGTTATTTCCCTTTGTTATTTCCCATTGTAATTTCCCTTTGTTATTTCCGATTGTTATTTCCCTTTGTTATTTCCCCTTGTTATTTCCGATTGTTATTTCCCTTTGTTCTTTCCCATTGTTATTTCTCCTTGTTATTTCCCTTTGTTATTTCCGATTGTTATTTCCCATTTTTATTACCAATTGTTATTTCCCTTTGTTATTTCCCATTGTAATTTCCCTTTGTTATTTCCCATTGTTATTTCCCATTGTTATTTCCCTTTGTTATTCCCCTTTTTTCATTGTTATTTCCCCTTGTTATTTCCCATTGTTATTTCCCTTTGTTATTTCCCATTGTAATTTCCCTTTGTTATTTCCCATTGTTATTTCCCATTGTTATTTCCCTTTGTTATTCCCCTTTTTTCATTGTTATTTCCCCTTGTTATTTCCAATTGTTATTTCCCTTTGTTATTTCCCATTGTTATTTCCCATTGTTATTTCCCTTTGTTATTCCCCTTTTTTCATTGTTATTTCCCCTTGTTATTTCCCATTGTTATTTCCCTTTGTTATTTCCCATTGTAATTTCCCTTTGTTATTTCCCATTGTTATTTCCCATTGTTATTTCCCTTTGTTATTCCCCTTTTTTCATTGTTATTTCCCCTTGTTATTTCCAATTGTTATTTCCCTTTGTTATTTCCCATTGTTATTTCCCATTGTTATTTCCCTTTGTTATTCCCCTTTTTTCATTGTTATTTCCCATTGTTATTTCCCTTTGTTATTCCCCTTTTTTCATTGTTATCCCTTTGTTATTTCCCATTGTTATTTCCCCTTGTTATTTCCCCTTGTTATTTCCCATTGTTATTTCCCCTTGTTATTTCCCATTGTTATTTCCCTTTGTTATTCCCCTTTTTTCATTGTTATCCCTTTGTTATTTCCCATTGTTATTTCCCCTTGTTATTTCCCCTTGTTATTTCCCATTGTTATTTCCCCTTGTTATTTCCTCTTGTAATTTCCCTTTGTTATTCCCCTTTTTCATTGTTATTTCCCCTTGTTATTTCCCATTGTTATTTCCCCTTGTTATTTCCCCTTGTTATTTCCCATTGTTATTTCCCCTTGTTATTTCCCATTGTAATTTCCCTTTGTTATTTCCGATTGTTATTTCCAATCGTTATTTCCCATTGTTATTTCCCTTCGTTATTTCCCTTCGTTATTTCCCATTGTTATTTCCCCTTGTTATTTCCCATTGTAATTTCCCTTTGTTATTTCCGATTGTTATATCCCTTTGTTATTTCCCATTGTTATTTCCCTTCGTTATTTCCCCTTGTAATTTCCCTTTGTTATTTCCCTTTGTTATTCCCCTTTTTTCATAGTTATCCCTTTGTTATTTCCCATTGTTATTTCCCTTTGTTATTTCCCATTGTTATTTCCCCTTGTTATTTCCCATTGTTATTTCCCTTTGTTATTCCCCTTTTTTCATTGTTATCCCTTTGTTATTTCCCATTGTTATTTCCCTTTGTTATTTCCCATTGTTATTTCCCCTTGTTATTTCCCATTGTTATTTCCCTTTGTTATTCCCCTTTTTTCATTGTTATCCCTTTGTTATTTCCCATTGTTATTCCCCTTTGTTATTTCCCCTTGTTATTTCCCTTTGTTATTTCCGATTGTTATTTCCCATTGTTATTTCCCTTTGTTATTCCCCTTTTTTCATTGTTATCCCTTTGTTATTTCCCATTGTTATTTCCCTTTGTTATTTCCCATTGTTATTTCCCCTTGTTATTTCCCATTGTTATTTCCCTTTGTTATTCCCCTTTTTTCATTGTTATCCCTTTGTTATTTCCCATTGTTATTTCCCTTTGTTATTTCCCATTGTTATTTCCCCTTGTTATTTCCCATTGTTATTTCCCTTTGTTATTCCCCTTTTTTCATTGTTATTTCCCCTTGTTATTTCCCTTCGTTATTTCCCATTTTTTATTGTTATTTCCCCTTGTAATTTCCCTTTGTTATTCCCCTTTTTTCATTGTTATTTCCCCTTGTTATTTCCCATTGTTATTTCCCTTTGTTATTCCCCTTTTTTCATTGTTATTTCCCCTTGTTATTTCCCTTTGTTATTCACCTTTTTTTATTGTTATTTCCCCTTGTAATTTCCCTTTGTTATTCCCCTTTGTTATTTCCCCTTGTTATTTCCCATTGTTATTTCCCTTTGTTATTCCCCTTTTTTCATTGTTATTTCCCTTTGTTATTTCCGATTGTTATTTCCCTTTGTTATTTCCCTTTGTTATTTCCCTTTGTTATTTCCCATTGTTATTTCCAATTATTATTTCCCATTGTTATTTCCCATTGTTATTTCCCATTGTTATTTCCCTTTGTTATTTCCGATTGTTATTTCCCTTTGTTATTTCCCTTTGTTATTTCCCTTTGTTATTTCCCATTGTTATTTCCAATTATTATTTCCCATTGTTATTTCCCATTGTTATTTCCCATTGTTATTTCCCTTTGTTATTTCCAATTGTTATTTCCCATTGTTATTTCCCATTGTTATTTCCCTTTGTTATTCACTTTTTTTTATTGTTATTTCCCCTTGTAATTTCCCTTTGTTATTCCAATTTTTTCATTGTTATTTCCCCTTGTTATTTCCCATTGTTATTTCCCTTTGTTATTCCCCTTTTTTCATTGTTATTTCCCCTTGTTATTTCCCATTGTTATTTCCCTTTGTTATTCCCCTTTTTTTATTGTTATTTCCCCTTGTAATTTCCCTTTGTTATTCCCCTTTTTTCATTGTTATTTCCCCTTGTTATTTCCCATTGTTATTTCCCTTTGTTATTCCCCTTTTTTCATTGTTATTTCCCTTCGTTATTTCCCTTTTTTTATTGTTATTTCCCCTTGTAATTTCCCTTTGTTATTCCCCTTTTTTCATTGTTATTTCCCCTTGTTATTTCCCATTGTTATTTCCCTTTGTTATTCCCCTTTTTCATTGTTATTTCCCCTTGTTATTTCCCTTTGTTATTCACCTTTTTTTATTGTTATTTCCCCTTGTAATTTCCCTTTGTTATTCCCCTTGTTATTTCCCATTGTTATTTCCCTTTGTTATTCCCCTTTTTTCATTGTTATCCCCTTGTTATTTCCCATTGTTATTTCCCTTTGTTATTCCCCTTTTTTTATTGTTATTTCCCCTTGTAATTTCCCTTTGTTATTCCCCTTTTTTCATTGTTATTTCCCCTTGTTATTTCCCATTGTTATTTCCCTTTGTTATTCCCCTTTTTTTATTGTTATTTCCCCTTGTAATTTCCCTTTGTTATTCCCCTTTTTTCATTGTTATTTCCCCTTGTTATTTCCCATTGTTATTTCCCTTTGTTATTCCCCTTTTTTCATTGTTATTTCCCCTTGTTATTTCCCATTGTTATTTCCCTTTGTTATTCCCCTTTTTTCATTGTTATTTCCCCTTGTTATTTCCGATTGTTATTTCCCTTTGTTATTTCCCTTCGTTATTTCCCTTTGTTATTTCCCATTGTTATTTCCAATTGTTATTTCCCATTGTTATTTCCCTTTGTTATTCACCTTTTTTTATTGTTATTTCCCCTTGTAATTTCCCATTGTTATTTCCCATTGTTATTTCCCATTGTTATTTCCCATCGTTATTTCCGATTGTTATTTCCGATTGTTTTTTCCCATTGTTATTTCCGATTGTTATATCCCTTCGTTATTTCCCTTCGTTATTTCCCATTGTTATTTCCCTTTGTTATTTCCCATTGTAATTTCCCATTGTTATTTCCAATTGTTATTTCCCATTGTTATTTCCCATTGTTATTTCCCTTTGTTATTCCCCTTTTTTCATTGTTATCCCTTTGTTATTTCCCATTGTTATTTCCCATCGTTATTTCCCTTTGTTATTTCCCATTGTTATTTCCCATCGTTATTTCCCATTGTTATTTCCCTTTGTTATTTCCCATTGTTATTTCCCTTTGTTATTTCCCCTTGTTATATCCCTTCGTTATTTCCCATTGTTATTTCCCATCGTTATTTCCCATTGTTATTTCCCTTTGTTATTTCCCATTGTTATTCACCTTTGTTATTTTCTTCTCATTTCATCTATCACTTTCTTCACTTATCTGTTTCTTACCAAGGCGATAGAATCTTAATTAGAGGATTATATTATATTGTCGCAATAATAATTATATTCATATTACTTAAAATATTACTGTTGAAATTATAACACGATTTGATTTGGCAATTTATTTGATTTTATATTCATTTATTAACGTTAAAATTGATACCAATGTTAGTAAGAATGAAAAAATAAATACGAGATATTTGAGAAAGCCCCACATTTGGGAGACATCTAACCCATTCCATTTTATTAATTCACATCGTCTAGCTGTTCTGCTTTATCTTACTATTGCATGTTCTTACTCTGCACATGGCCTATTTAAGTAGGCCATGCTGTGCATAATTTCACTTAACATTTCACCGTAACCTACACGTTTGTATTCATTGCATGACTAGTGGCTGGCTACATTGCATGTTTATTTGTATAGACTCTGCGACTGACTTGAGATTGGATATCATACCGCTAGATGGCACTACTGCTTTCCCTCAGCCCATTGACCTATCAGGATACAGTGTCCTGGGAGCTGCCGGTCCCCGGAGCCAACCCAGACACCCTAGTGGCATAGAAGGTAGGTGTCTGCTTCCGCATTGGCTCTCCTCTGTAACATATCACAATTTTACGTATTTATGTGTGTATCCCCGAAGAGGATATGATATCCTCCTTATTTCTATTTAGCGTAGGTCTGAACATATTCGCTAAATACAACAACTAGTATTTCATGTCCTTTCAGGGGATTTGTATTTATGTAAACAAAATTATGTCGCCTTTAAACCTTCATCCTACATTATAAAACAAATATTTTCCTACATTGTAAAACTAATATTTTCTATTATTATTCTAGAACCGGCGACAGATTGGTCTCACCGCAGTCCCCCCATATGCAACCTAGCCGATCTCTTACCTCCTCCCCCCACCGAGGCCCCCCCACCTCCCACTGACTCTGAGCTCCCTAGAACCCCCCCTCCAGACTCCCCCCGCCTTAGACACCACCCTCCACGGATGGGTGTCTCTTCTAGACAACCGCGGGACTTCGCAACACCTATTGAGGTAAAGATTATATTACTTTTTCCCATACAGATCAAACAATTCTAAATAGGGCTAAAAGTAAAATTTTTGTATTCCTTTATTTTTCCTGTATGAAAGTGATATAGGGGGTAGTAGAGATAAATAATGATCTATTAGATAAGGAATCCGATTGGCCTTGTCATACAATAAATTTTTTTTTTGTTTTTTGCTGTTATAAATAATTTTTTCGTGTGTATGTGTTTGATGGGTCAGTTTCTTAAACAAGAAAAAACATGAATCGACGAGGATGGGATTCGAACCCACGCGGGAAGATCCCATTGGATTAGCAGTCCAACGCCTTAACCACTCGGCCACCTCGTCGTGAAGGCGGTTCCCTTAAATTATTATACAAAGCTGATGTTAACCCCGAAACACCTTGTCGAATTGGTTTCCTGGTTCTTAACTGAATCATAATTTTACTAATAACAGTATAAAACATTATTTTCTTTTCAATAGCCCAAGCTTTATTTATGTATAGTGAATTTATATTCAGAATTTATTTTATATCTTTTGTTTCCATGGTTTCAGGTATCGATTCCCCCACAAATCGCTACGGTACATCCCCAACGCCATTCAGCCTCATCCCAGTCGCTCCGAGCAACGCCACCTAACGGACAGATTCCACAGGGAATTAGAGCCACGCCACCTGGCGGACACGCGACGAATTCGTTGAGAGCAACGCCCCCGAGAGGAATCGGAGCGCAATCTAGCGGCAGCAGTCCGCACACCGTAGGCTCCAGCAATGGCGGCGGGTACCTCCTCCACTACCCAGCCAATGGCGCGTCTCCCAGACTGATAAACGCGAGCCCATTGGTCGGCAACCCCGAGTTCCGATATCCGCCACACCACGGCGCCGCATCGCCCACCCAGCCAATCAGCGGCGCACATTGGACTGCGAATCCAGCCTTCCGTGACGCCGCGCTCCCAGGGCCGCCGCTAGGGGGCGCTTCTTCTCGATGTATCCCTGGTTGCCATGACGATGGCGCAGGAACAGACTCGCCGGTCTCGGTTCCCGATCCCTCGAGTTTCTTCGCTAGCAACGAACTGTTGCTAGGCAACGGTGTCAGTTACGATGACCTCGCCGAGAGTGTAGGAGGTTCGTCTGCGTATAAATATGTTTTATTTTATTTAAATACGTTTTATTTTTTTACTTTTTTAACAGACCGAAAATATTTATAATATTTTTATATTTGCGCTGATATCTCTACCTACTGTATAAAAAGATATGAGCTAATCTAAATAAATAAGCATAGCAACTGAACATATTTTTTGTATTCATTTTATGTTTAATTTTTTTCCATTTTTCTTAAAACTTAGAGATTTTAACAGTCAGTATTACTTATCTATACACAAAATATTCGCTTACGTTAATAAATTAAAATATTATTTATTTTACTTTTAGATTCGATGGTTGGGTCGTGTTCGGCGTCTATAGGAAGTCACAGAGAATCCATGTCTGGTTCACAGAGTTCGCTGCTCACAGATGCTGAGTTTACCCAGGCCAGAACCATGGCAACGCTCTCAGCCACACGAGAAGTTGCCGGGCAACCGTCTCTAACGATAAACCCACTCAGCCAAACTCTAGCCATCTCGATGGAGTAGTTTATGTTATACAGGACAACTTAGTTGGACTGAAAGGATATGGTGCTTTATTAAATGTTCTAAAATAATATTTCTCTTCTTTATTTAAAATAAGTTAAGTGGCGGTAATATTTTCGAATATTTTTTTTGTAGAGGAATTTACTACAGGTAGCCTACAGTAGATTTTGTAAGAATTAAACGTTAATTTATTGATAGAATACGATATTTATGTAACTTTATTTATGTAGATAATATTTCCCTTGTATAATTGACATTTTATCACATTAACTATATAGATTAGTAGAAGGACAACTACTGTATGTACAGTTGTCATAAACATATTATAGTTGTCCTTGGTTTAGTGTAATTTTACAGTTGTGTTTAGTTGCGATAATTAATATAAATACGGCTTATTTTGGATATTAATGGTGGTATTGTGTTCACTGACTCCGTAAATTACCGCTACCACGACCTGCTAAAGATATATTTAGTAAGTCATGCCGCTACTTAATGTTAACAATTAGAATTCATTTTTTATTTTAGTTATATTACATGGTATTTAATTTAATTATGTTCTATAAATATGGTTTGTGTAAATTAATTTCGATGTTAATATCATTGTATTAATTAATGCATTAAATTAATTTAACAAATGGTTAGTTTTTGTAATTATAGGTGTACTCAGAAACAGAGGGGAGAACTTGTCTTGGCGAATTAAAAATGTTTATTTAATATCGATTAATGGGGATAAGCAGGATACAGGGCAACGACTTCCTAACCAAAACAATAAACCAAAGTAATCAATAGCACAAGTTACAGTTTCATTTTTCATATAATCAGCTGTAATTTGGGTCGAATTTGGATGAATTTTTAATGCGTCAACATACCCCTATCTGGAGTATCAGAGTAACAGATGATAATATGACATGTAAACACAGCAAGCGTTGTGCATTGACTTCCTGTTAATGTAATTTATCCTGTTAGGACTCCCGGTCAAATTATTTCCAGAGAAACGTTTGGTCATGTGTCATCAGGTCCCATAAGGTGTCCGTTTGGTCCCGTCTCAGCAGGTCCCATAAGGTGTCCGTTTGGTCCCGTCTCAGCAGGTCCCATAAGGTGTCCGTTAGGTTCCGTCTCAGCAGGTCCCATAAGGTATACGTTTGGTTCCGTCCCAGCAGGTCCCAGGTGTCCGTTAGGTTCCGTCTCAACAGGTCCCATAAGGTGTATGTTTGGTCCCGTTGTTAGCGGATTCAATTCCGCTAACCACCCCATAAAGTTGGGAAACGGCGCCTGTAAGCAATATTGGGGAGTGCGAGATTGATTGCCAATCAACCTCGTATCACCCCCAATAAACGGGAACGACAAAACCCCAAAGTGCCGTACACAATGGAGGTCAGAGGTTAAGCCTCCGGGAGAGAGAAAGTGACAGTAGAAAGGGGGGAAACACTCCCACAGAGGTGGGAGCCGAGAATTAGGTTATTAACCAATGGGGGGACAGGAAAGGCATCAGCTGAGTAATAAGGCCAACGTAGTGTAATATATTACCGGTTGGTGTTTCATATCATAATCAGTTTACTCAGTCAGTTAGGGCAGAACGGTAACACTTTATTACCGTCGCCGCCACCGTGACCAACTACATCATATATCCTGTTTCGGGGACGCGTAAATAAACCATAACCGGTCGGGATCCTGTGATCCCGTCACAGTAATAAAGTTACCAGCTACCAAAACTGTGACGTCGGAGTCAGCGACCGGCTCCGACGAGCCTATAACGCAACGAGGAGACAGCTGAAGGAAGCCAAGGAGGGAACAAAACTGGACCAGGTGAAACTAGAACAGCGACTAGGTGAGTCGAACAACACACTTTGATTATCTAGTTCGCTTTGGGCAAGGAGAGTTGGCGGGTGAGAGAGCGAGAGAGACCGCCACCGAACTGTTCGAACTGTGGCAATCTAGGGGTATAGAGCCCGGTGTAGTGTACATAGGGCCATACTTAGTGGATGCCAGGGGAATTAAGTTAGTGGGTTGGGCGGGACCGCGGGAGGGCGAATCCGAGGTTAACCCCGAGGATTTGGTCTCGTCGGTCGGTGAAAACCTCAGAAAGCGGGGGAAAGTTAGTAGGACGGAGAGGCGACGGGAGTCCGTCGCGACCGACAAGTCCTCTACATCCTCCGCAAAAGTAAGAAGGGTGTTAGAAATAGATCTGGCGTGCCAGTTGGATATGGTGGCGCTAGACCAAAAGGAGTTAGAGAGACAGTTGGAAGAGGGGAGTGCATTGTTGGAGAGAGAGAGAGAACTGGCGAGAGAGAATAAAGAGAGGGCCGAGAGGGTCGCGAGAAACTTTAGAGAGTATGAGGAGATAGAAATGAGGGAAGGAAAGGAGCGAGAGGCGAAAGAGGCGAGTGAACGTAAAGAGCGAGGGGCGAGAGAGTAGAGTGAGCGAAAAGAGCGTGAGGCGGAGCGAAGCCGCGCGGCCGCGAGGCGGCTTGAGAGGATTGCGAGGGAGGCGGAGTTGGCCGAACAGAGCTTGCGAGAGGATGGGGAGAGAGAGAGAGCGGGAAAACGCGTGCGAGATGATATGCACGCCCGGTTGAGAGGGCTTATGCAATATCAAGCCAAAGAGAAACGCCGATTGGAACTGGCGCAGTTGGGGCTATCGGAAAGTGAGGCTGGCTCAGGTAGTGTTTATGAGG
Organism: Nemertoderma westbladi; assembly: GCA_032718475.1. Classification (NCBI taxonomy): domain Eukaryota; kingdom Metazoa; phylum Xenacoelomorpha; order Nemertodermatida; family Nemertodermatidae; genus Nemertoderma; species Nemertoderma westbladi. Next base: position 52,986 of record JAUCBJ010007943.1, read on the forward strand.
AGCCAGAAGTTATGGAAACGTTTGTTAATACCCCACTTACTGGGACCGGACGACAGACCCAAGACTGGTGTAACGGCACAGGAGGGGAGGGTGAGGCCCGTCAGGAGAGAGTGGGTTGAGATAGGGGTTGAGTACAGAACGCGCGGAGAGAGTACGGGTGCAATTCAAGTGTGGGGGGGGGGGGGGGGGGGAGAAGTAAGAGGTAAAGCGAGGGACAGGGAGGTCCGAGAGTTGGGGTGGAAGATAACTTAGAGTCAGTTAGAGCGGAGTTAGAGTGGAGAGAGTGTTGGGGAAACAAAAATTGTGTGAGAGAAACCCACAATCGGCCCGACACGGGACGCCAGATGTCTTGGTGCAAGATAGATGAAGTTGTACCAAGACAGGGTAGCGATATCATACCCATAGGGAGCGGCCTGGAAAGCCGGCTCCGAAAAAATAACTCCACCCCACACCCGATAGTAGATCGGGCTCCAGCGGAATTGAAGCGCACTTGAGGTGGATGCTATCTTCTCACCGGGAAGATAGCATGGGGGGGAGTGTTAGCGGATTCAATTCCGCTAACCACCCCATAAAGTTGGGAAACGGCGCCTTTAAGCAATATTGGGGAGTACGAGATTGATTGCCAATCAACCTCGTATCACCCCCAATAAACGGGTACGACAAAACCCCAAAGGGCCGTACACAATGGAGGTCAGAGGTTAAGCCTCCGGGAGAGAGAAAGTGACAGTAGAAAGGGGGGAAACACTCCCACAGAGGTGGGAGCCGAGAATTAGGTTATCAACCAATGGGGGGGACAGGAAAGGCATCAGCTGAGTAATAAGGCCAACGTAGTGTAATATATTACCGGTTGGTGTTTCATATCATAATCAGTTTACTCAGTCAGTTAGGGTAGAACGGTAACACTTTATTACCGTCGCCGCCACCGTGACCAACTACATCATATATCCTGTTTACTTAATATCTATCAATTGTGCTATCTGCTTTACTCAACTATATTTTATACACATAGTCATTAATAATATCGGAACGATAATAAACTCTTTCACTAACGGCGGGGACGCGTAAATAAACCAAAACCGGTCGGGATCCTGTGATCCCGTCACATAATCCGTCTCAGCAGGTCCCATAAGGTATACGTTTGGTTCCGTCCCAGCAGGTCCCAGGTGTCCGTTAGTTTCTGTCTCAGCAGGTCCCATAAGGTGTCCGTTTGGTTCCGTCTCAGCAGGTCCCATAAGGTATACGTTTGGTTCCGTCCCAGCAGGTCCCAGGTGTCCGTTAGGTTCCGTCTCAACAGGTCCCATAAGGTGTACGTTTGGTTCCGTCCCAGCAGGTCCCAGGTGTCCGTTAGGTTCCGTCTCAGCAGGTCCCATAAGGTGTACGTTTGGTTCCGTCCCAGCAGGTCCTAGGTGTCCGTTAGGTTCCGTCTTAGCAGGTCCCATAAGGTGTACGTTAGGTTTCGTCTCAGCAGGTCCCATAAGGTGTACGTTTGGTTCCGTCTTAGCAGGTCCCATAAGGTGTCCGCTTGATTCCGTCTCAGCAGGTCCATAAGGTGTCCGTTTGGTTCCGTCCCAGCAGGTCCCATAAGGTGTACGTTTTGTCCCAACTCAGCAGGTCCCATAACGTGTCCGTTTGGTTCCGTCTCAGCAGGTCCCATAAGGTGTGCGTTGTTCCCGTCTCAGCAGTTCCCATAAGGTGTCCGTTTGGTTCCGTCTCAGCATGTCCCATAAGGTGTCCGTTAGGTTCCGTCTCAGCAGGTCCCATAAGGTGTCCGATTGGTTCCGTCTCAGTAGGTCCCGTAAGGTGTCCGTTAGGTTCCGTCTCAGCAGGTCCCATAAGGTGTCCGTTAGGTTCCATCTCAGCAGGTCCCATAAGGTGTCCGTTTGGTTCCGTCCCAGCAGGTCCCATAAGGTGTACGTTTTGTCCCGTCTCAGCAGGTCCCATAAGATGTCCGTTTGGTTCCGTCTCAGCAGGTCCCATAAGGTGTGCGTTGTTCCCGTCTCAGCAGTTCCCATAAGGTGTCCGTTTGGTTCCGTCTCAGCAGGTCCCATAAGGTGTCCGTTAGGTTCCGTCTCAGCAGGTCCCATAAGGTGTCCGATTGGTTCCGTCTCAGCAGGTCCCATAAGGTGTCTGTTAGGTTCCGTCTCAGCAGGTCACATAAGGTGTCCGTTAGGTTCCATCTCAGCAGGTCCCATAAGGTGTCCGTTAGGTTCCATCTCAGCAGGTCCCATAAGGTGTCCGTTAGGTTCCATCTCAGCAGGTCCCATAAGGTGTACATTTGGTTCCGTCTCAGCAGGTCCCATAAGGTGTCCGTTTGGTTCCGTCTCAGCAGGTCCCATAAGGTGTCCGTTTGAATCCGCCTCAGCAGGTCCCATGAGGTGTCCGTTAGGTTCCGTCTCAGCAGGTCCCATAAGGTGTCCGTTAGGTTCCGTCTCAGCATGTCCCATAAGGTGTGCGTTAGGTCCCGTTCAGCAGGTCGCAAGGTGTACGTTATGTCCAACTGCAATACTACAGTTGCACTTCAATTCACTGTAATCTATACTTTTCGAACCGCATTAATATTGCTATGAGAGTTCAAACTAAACGCACTATTGCCATTAGCACCTCATCGCACTCTGAAGCTAGCGTTGTCAGCTTTATCAGTGTTGATGATAGGTTTAGTGGATACAAGTTAACGCAAGTTTTAAATATTTTTTATCAGGGGTTGGGGGGCATCTGGCACAATTAAATTGAGTAAAAAATTATAAACAAAAACAAGACCCACCCCCCCCCCCCCCCTCCCCCCAAAAGTCTGAAATTTTTTTGAACGTTGTGTAGTATTGCAAATATGAAATGACTTGGTTTGTCTCTGTTAATGACTAGTGTTTAGGGGCCCCTCTGGCACGGAGGCCCTTACACAGACTAGTCTTTAGGGGCACCTCTGGCCCGAAGGCCTTACACAGACTAGTCTTTATGGGCCCCTGTGGCCCGGAGGCCCTTACACAGACTAGTCTTTAGGGGCCCCTCTGGCCCGGTCCCGGAGGCCCTTACACAGACCCCGTAAATATTAATTGTAAGCGATTGATTGATAATTCGAAAATTATTTGGTTCATTGTGTGCAAAGTAGCACTTTGCAGCGTTATGACCCGAGTTTATTTATGTACCGAGCGAGCGCAGCGAGGGAGGTTTACATAAATAAACAAGTGTCTTCAACGCTGAAAAGTGACCTTTGCAAGCAAGTTAAACTGCATAAACCAAATATAATATTATATATCTGCTTCTTACAATGCAACGGCAAGAAGTTTAAACGCGTGAAAAATATACCTGGCAATATTCAAAATTACATTTAGCGTTTTTGTACCCATTAGCTCAGTATATTTAAAAATCCTCAACTAAATTATTGGTACACATATTGCAAATACGTTGTTCCCTAACTACTCCATGCCATCGCATCGTCCCGTTTTTATATTAAGCCTATGCGATGAACATTTAAACTGCGCAAACAGTCTTCGCAAAGCTAAATGGTCACTTAACACATGTAAATATGTTGAGGGTTCGAAAATCTATTTAATATAAAATCTACCTTTTGGGGACGGTACCAACTGCTGATCTCCATAATTGCACAAACTGGTCGGTAATACGTTGTTTTGCTAATATAAGAAATCCTTTAACATCACCTACAGCTTGGTCTTGCCAGGCCCAACTAAATTAACATAAATGGAAATAATACATTCTGGAATTAATACTACAGTAATTTAAGTAGTTTCTAGGTCATTGATTACTTTGCAGCGTTCCGTCCTATAGGCCGCAACGCTGCAAAGTGGTACTTTGCAGCGTTACGAGTAATTCACCAGAACGCTGTTAAGTTGACATAATGTAACAATAATAATTGAAATATTATATTACTACAGTATAATAATTGAAATGGTCATCTTATTTTTAGAAAAACATTCTGATACAGTATTTTTGTGGGAGGCCCCCTTGTTGTGGTAGGCCCTAGACCGCGGCCTACTCGGCCTATGCCTAAATCCGGCCCACGCGCTAAATGCCAACAATGATCAGTGTAGAGAGATAAGCCTACAGTTGCAGTACGAATACAATACAGTTATAGTTTCAGTGATTCATTGAACATTGCCTAGTTTACATTCCGTTGCAACATCGATACGCAATATAAATCCCATTTGCCCATTTTATTTGCTGTTGTGCAGTAGGCTTTATTTTTTTAATTGTTAATTTATATTTACAATTTAATTCATGATTTGGTTGCTGCAAGAGAGTAAATGTGTGTCACTTTGGGGTGAAGCCCGGGTAGATTCCGACGCCGGGGGTAGAGTCAGTGGATATTATGGATACACCCTAATATAATATATAATATTTCCCATTACGTTTCCTTTACGTTGTCCCGGGCAGCCGGGCCTTTTACACTATAACCGGTGTTCATTTTTTAATTAATTTATACAACTTCAGAACTTTAATTATCTTAACTTTAGTTAGTGCACCATAAATGCAGAAATGGATATTCCATTGAATGCAAATGAATTAACAGCCCAGTGGGTTTCGAAAGTCTTCGAAGGGTCGAGATCGGACTGCGTTAATGTGAGAGTTACATCGTTGCGTCAGGAGAAAGCTCAAGAAAATGGTTTGCTGAGTTCCATATTTCGGGCCACCTTGAGAGTAACTTGGAACACCGGGCTGCAGGATGAGCGCGAGGTCTTTGTAAAGATAATGCCACCAGAAGGCCTCCACAGAGACATTGTTAGCAAATGCGAACTAGATAAAACAGAGGTTCTTTCTTACAAAACGCTGTTCAAGGATATAGAAAAGTTTCAATGTCATAAATCTGATTGGGGATCAATTATACCGGAAATCTATGACGGGAATTTCAGCAATGATTGTAACAGAAGGGCCTATTATATTATGCTAGAGGATTTATCTTCCGAATATCAGATGGCGGATTTCAACAAAGGTTTGACAATGCGACAACTTGTGAAGTCATTGGAGGCTGCTGCATCTATTCACGCAACGGCATTTAGCTACGGCAAACTAAACAATATTAACTTTAGTGCTAAATATAAACATCTGACAACTTTTTTATTTAATCTGGAACACCGCAGAGGATTTGAATTTGTAATTGGAAATATTGATCTATTGGAACAAGGATTGGAAGAGAGTGGCAACGCATGTCTTTTACCTTATGTGAAACGAATAAGACCGAAACTGTTATCAACGTTTTTCGAGGTCATTAAGAAGGGAGGTTTCGAGAATTTTGTCATCAGTGCAGATTTATGGGCTAATAACGTGATGTTTAATAAGAACGACGATGTGAAGATTGTAGATTGGCAATTTACATCAATAGGTTCAATATTTCTAGATTTTGGAACATTGGCCTATTTAAGTATGAACCCCATGGATACGGAATGTGTGTTGGAAACACTTTGCGATAGCTATTTGCGTAGGTTTAGGGAGGTTTGTGAACGGCTAGGAACACTGGAACACGTGCCATGGGATATATCTATATTTATGGATCTGGCTTTGCAATCGGGATTGTTTCTGGCATTTGTTTGGGGAGTTATGTCGTACACATTCGTTGATAAATATCCCAATGTAAGGGAGAGAATACATTGGGCCCTAAGGAAGAGTATAGGGGCAGCCCGGCATTTGTATGAGTAGGCTAGAGTATCAAAACACCCAAAAGTTAAAGTTTAAAATTCAGTTAATTTTTTTATGTTATTTAATTTACAAATAATGATTCGATTAATGAAATTAATTAAATAATAAAATTATTTTCGGTACGGTTTGTCCTATAGTAACTACCTCGATCGACTCAACTTTCTCACGTTACAATCTCTTGAACTAAGACGTATTATATTCGACCTGAAGATGGTGTTTTCTATTGAACGTAATTTAGTCGACCTCAATTTTGATGATTTTTTTTTACAGGCCCCCTCCAGACCTAGTTTAAGAGGACACAACAACAAAATATTCCTAAACCGAACCAGAGTTAACCTTTGCAAACATTTTTTGCTAATCTTTATCTCACTAATATTTAGTTGTAAGATAAAGTGGGTGTTACCCAAAACTCGCCACAAATACTGATAACTTTATGGAATTTGATCCAAATTTGCAATCCCGAAAAACGGGAACCCGAGAGTGATAACTCGGCCCGATCCCGGAAGTCCAGAAAAGTCTGATCCCGTTTAAACACTGCAACAAACCAGTATTATATCCGTATAATCCAGCTTGTTTGAGAATGAAATATCATGAGAGTCAGTCTCGCTCTCAAAAGGCGTCCCTTTGATCAAATATTTAAACGTGCCAGCTATAAACTGCTTCATTTTAAATGTTAACTGTTACTTTTAAATTATTTCAATGTGAGACAGAGAGTCTGGAATTTCAAAGCCATTTCAAAATCAATGCTACTTTTAATGCTATTCTATGGAAATATTTTGATCAAAGTTTGATCGAATGAAAGCTTTTTGAGAGAGGGACTACTGTATATAGCTAGTAATCGCTTCTACTGAAAAACTTTATATTTAAAGCACTGCACAGCTGTTCAAGATGCAACTGCAAGCAAGGGTAGTTCCGAGTTTAATCTTCACGTTTTGTGGTGATGTTAGTGAGAGTACGCCTACCGTAACGGATTTCCGTTTCACTCCTTAACAATTTTCTTATGTCATTTTCTTATCAGTTTTGTGGAATTGCTCAATCAAGCCGTACACAGCTTTCACAAGAATGTGGATTGAAAATGATAAGGAAAAGAAATTGGGGTACCTTAAGCCGCGTTCACATTACCGAGTCAAAGTCAAAAGACAAATGTAAAATCAAAAACTATCGTTGCTTTTTACTGAGATGCGAACAACAATGGCTAGCCTCTCGTTTTGTCTGTAAGAGACTCAATGGCCCGTTTTATGCAGTTTTATGCATACCAATATACGACAATCGTGGCTTAGATAGTCGTAATCCGCCAACTTACGATTCATTTAGAGTTACAACTGACGTAAATTTACGACTGTTTTATGCATACGGGCATATTGTGTCGAAACTTCGAAGATGGAAGTGTGAAATTATTTATTCAACACATGGATGTAGAAACAAAACGACAATGGGCGCGGTTGAGCAACGAATATACTGTACAGTACACCATGACAGGTAATATACAGTAGTGTCATTTTCTAATGACACGGACCCCCCCCCCCCCCCCCCCCCCCCGGATAGATATTTATACAGGTTTTCTATATAGATATTTCTACTGGTTGCTGGTTCCACTCACCGTCGATGACCCCATGAAGCCGGAATTTTCGATTTTGCTTTTAAATTTATTTTATAAGCGTTTTAAAAATGTGTATTTTGCGAAATCGCACCCTATATATCGTAGCCATTCTTCACATTAGTCGTAATTATTTCATATCATTTAAAAAGCTTGCTTTGCAAGGATTCCAAATATGTAACAATATCTGAATTTCGTTGAGAAACAACTGATATATAGGCGTTCAAATATTGCAAGAATTATTGTTCGCTGTAGGCCATTTATTCTATCAAAACACAAAATACACAAAATTCTAGAATGTGTTATTTATTTTCATTCATTCATTTGCACGGCATACGCCCCGGCAGGCTATAATTAAAACGGTCAATAATCAAAAAAATAAATCAATAAAACAATAAATCAATAAAAGTCAGGTCACTCAAAGACACCATGGTGATAGTTAGCTCTGTGTGTACCTAGTCATGAGTTATTATTGTGTGGTTGATTTTTCGATTCCATAAAAATCAAGGATACATTCATGCCTTACGTGGTTTTCTGAGTTGATGTTGTTTAGGATACTATTTAAAAACAGCGCATTGAAAATGTCCTTATATTTGGCTGTTGGCTTGTTGCGTTCTTTCGCATTCTTTATGGTATGTTTGGTGCTGTAGGATGCCGTTACTAGGCTGGTTATGCATGGTAGTCCGTAAATCCACGACGCAGCGTTGTAGTCATCAAATAGGGGGTCTTTATATATATTAAGGCTATGCTGCGCTAGAAGCCAGGCGAAAAGGTATATTATTTTTGGATTGCGAGAGTTGAAAGCACTGTATATGATCCTACATTTGTTGTATGCCACCAGGGATGATAGGGTTTCTTGTCCTAGGAGAAGGTACAGGGTATTGTTGGATACGTAATTTTTGACACCTAATATTGATCTCATAGCCTTTCGAAAAAAGACTTCAAAATCGTTGGTGATAGCATCTGTGTAATTTGCTGTTCCATATAGGATTGATGGGGTGCAAATGGTTTTCCATATGGTCTTCGTAACTATCAGGGGCACATCAGAAGTTGATAACCCCCGGTTCTTTAATCGCGCCACATTCCACCAGCACCTTTTGACGAAGTTGTCTTTTAGGCTGTCCTGAGTTAACGGGAAGGGCAGTCCTAGGTATCGACAACTATTTACGTGTTCTAGGGTAGTGTGACCAACTTTCAGGGTTTGTTTAGTGGTTGTCTTTGTTGTTGGTGAGCAGATAACATAATGGGATTTTGTTGGGTTCGCTTTTAGGCCATGTGCAGAGAAGTAGGTAGTACAGACTGTTGTTAACTTCTGTAGATCGCTCTTTAGGTTTACTAGAAGCAGTATGTCATCTGCATACCCAAGTATAGGGTAGGAGTGCTTGTTGATGTGTATACCTAATCCTAATGATTCTATGTTGACGAATAATTCTTTTAGATAAAAATTAAAGAGCCAGGCAGATAATACCCCCCCTTGTCTTACGCCTTTGGATAGTTTGATTGATTGTGTGTATAAACGTCGTCCTGTTCTTACATAAGCTGTAGATTTTTTGTAGAGTGATTCGAGTAGTTGTAACCAGGGTTTATCGATATTTGTTTCCCTAAGCTTACTAAAGAGAGATTTGTGGTTTACGCAGTCGAAGGCCGCAGATAAGTCTATTGAGAGCACGTGGACGTCTGAGCCACCTGCATTAAAACGCTTAATTAGTTTATTGGCTACCATGTAGGGGATTTCTCCATTGATTCCTTTCTTGTATGCCATTTGGAGATGGCTAGTTGCCTCTCGAGTGAATTCGCTCAGAACTAGAATTTCCGACAGCTTGACGAAGATTGATGAGATTGAAATTCCTCTGTAATTTGTTGTATCGTTTTTCTTTCGAGAAGCATTCTTGAGGTGTGGTAGTAAGAGACTCGCACATAGGTTGTCCGGAAAGACTCCACAATGGGTCATGCTGTTGAAAAGGAAAGCAATATATTTACACATAGTATTTGATGATGCATTAATTAGGTGCTCTGTTGTTATATTAGCAAAATCGGACGCCTTTCCCTTATTAAGTGATTCTATTGCAGTCTTTATGTCTTGGATTGTAAAGAGTTTGGCATTGAAGAGCTCACTAGTTGGACTACTTTCTAGGTTTTCCCCGTCGACTTGAGTTTCGTCGTTGGTGGTTTGTTGGTGGCTATTTTGATCACTACTGTCTGTCTCAAAGAAATCTTTATAGTGGGTATAGAGTTTATTCGCATTCGCTTCTGTGATGGTAGTATGATTGGTTTCCTCACGTTTGAGTTTGTTCCAGAATTTGTCTGTGTCGTTTGCACATGTTTAGGCGAGACTCAAAATATGTTCATGGTATGCTCTATGTGCTATTTTGGCTATTATACGACCCTCTTGTAGTCTCTGAAGGGAGGCGTCTTTCAACGTTAAGTTGTTGTTGGAAGTTCGTTTAATTTTTATCATTTCTAGAGATTTCAGTGATATAGTAGACCGAGTTGGGAGTGTCTTGCCATTGTTTCCATGGTTCTTCCAGCGTTTCAATTTTTTGGGTATTATGGACGGGATGTGGTGTTTGGCAGATTGTAGCATTGTATGGTTAATCTTTTTAACCATCTCTTCTGGTAGCAATTTGTTTGTTGAGTACGAAACACCATCATCGTTAAGCAAGATTTTGCTAAAGCTCAGTAGCTCGTCATTAACAGATTTTCTATAGGCTTCTTTCTGTTCTGTTGTTGCTTCTTTAAATAGAAAGAAGCGAGGTCTAGTATTCCTCCACGCCGGTTTGTTTTGTAATTTTTGTTTGTGCTCCATTTGAGGAATATTGAAGTTGCAGGAGACAGGTGTATGATCAGAAATGTTATCATCGTTTTGTTGGAAGATATGGCGTTCTTCTAAACAATTAGTAATGTTTTCTGAGGATATTATATGATCTATTAGAGAGCTTCTTATTGTGATTCCTGTTCTTGATTTGAAAAAATAGGTTGCATTTCCGCCTGTTGTTTTGGAGTGTGTGCTTGAAAAGGCTTGTAATTTATAGGGGCGGACAATTTGTGTGTGAAAAATTGTTCCAAAAGTAGATCTTTTATTTTCTTCATTATGGTCTTCGTTGTGGGTTATATCACCATTTATGTCTCCGGCTATGATTATTTCATTTCCATTTTGTATTGAATCATCAATTATTGATGTAAGCTTTCCGCATTCCTCTAAATAGTTGGTTCGTGAGTAGTTTGATTTATTATCAAAGGGCATATATGTTCCTATGATAGTGATATTGCAGTGGAAGTGATCATCAATTGTCATCGCAATCAGTCGGTCAGAGGTAGTGGTAACAGATGAACAGTATGTGCAGATATCATCTTTAATTAGGAAGGCTAGACCACCTTCTCCACGTACTCGTTTTTTATTTGACTTCATTCCTTCGGCTACAGAAAAGGTATAACAGGTGTAGCCGGCTGGTAGGTTTTTTTTGTTAAAGTTGAACTGAGCTTCTCTACAGCTGAGCCAGTGCTCTTGTAGTACTTGTAGTACCAGAATATGTGGGTCTTCATTTTGTAGGAGGGAGTAAATGTACTTTTTATTTCTTGTGTAGCCTTGGCAGTTAAATGTTATGATGTTCAAACCTAATGGGTTTGTATGAAAGTTTCTATCACGGTCAGAGTTTACTTTTGCTTCAGTATTACATGTGGTTGCCGGAGGTATAAAGATGCTTGCTTTGTTTGTTTTAAAAATACCGATTGTAGTACCTTGTGTGGGACCGTTCTTTCCGATAGTTCCCAGAGTTGATGAAACCATTGTTCATTGTTTGTTGCTCATCGGAAGCATTAATATTTATTTCTCGTTGGGTTCTGTTCCCATCTTTCCAGGCTGGTTGTTTGTCTCTGTGGTCATATTGGCTTCCATCGCAATAATAGTTCCGGGAGTTTTGTTTGTTGTTGTTCAGCAGGTTACCCCTGTGTCCCCTATAATTGTGTGATGTATATCTGTAGTTGTCTGTTGGTTTGTTTCGTGATTCTCTGTATCCATAGTTGTCTGTTGGTTTCCACGATTGACATTGTGATTAGTTGCTCCAAGCATATGATTGTCTTTGGTAGTTTTTGTGGTTGGTTCCCTCATGATTATCTTTAAGGTCATGTTCGTTGTTACTATACGGGTTATGAGTTGTAGTTTGTCGGTTTCTGTCTTGTCTATTTCTATGGTAATTGCATGTTGTTGGGTTGTCTCCAGGCCACATATGGTTGTTTATAAAGATGTGGTAGTCAGCTGCTTGCACTGTTATTATGGCTTCTTTGATTTCTCCTTTATTGCCTCTAACCCAAACGTGGACCGGATATATTCCAGTTTGTTTGTAACAAAATTGAGAGAGGCTGACCGATCCTGTATTTTTTGGTAAACCTGACACTAGTATTGTTTGCACTTGTTCATTATTTTTCAAGTCTGTTTTCTTTTTAGTTACTTCTGGGTTTGTAGTCGGAATGTGTTCTTTTTTATTGCTCTTCTCTATGTTTTGTAGGATTACATTTTGTCTCTCAAGTAGCATTGCTATTTTGGAATCGTGATCCAGATTACTGAATAAGTTGCTAATTGGTATTGCTGTTTCTTTTGTTGTTTGTTGTTTAGGGCTAGGCCTCCCATTTGAAAGATGTACATATGTCCAGGCATTTGGATTATATGTCACTTCCTCCAGCGTTCTTGGTCTGACTACAGTTGGTTTCGATTCTGAAATGTGTCCATTGTAGACAAGGTTTGCAGTATCAATGTCGACTTCAAGAAGTTCCTTTTCTGGAGTTTCAATCTGATCCCATGTTTGAAAGGTATCATCACTTTCGGAGGCTGGGCAACTCGCCCCGTTGCTATCAGTCGGGGTCGGGGTGGGAGTAGAATTATCACTATCATAGTCATCTGAGATGCTTTGGGACTCATCCTGCGATTCATCGCTTTCTTGGATTGAGGTTTCAGTATTATTAATATTTGTCAGTTGGTTTTTCTGTTTGCGCTTCCGTTTTTTCTCCTTTTTTGTTCGCCTCTTTGCTGCTTTATTTTGTTGTTTTGTTCCGGATGCTACTGATTTCTGCAGGTCATTTATTTCTAGGGTCATATTTGTGATTGAGTTCTGTAGCAGGTGAATGGTTTCGATTGCAGCATTATGAGCTCCAGAAAGGGATTTCACCTCAAGCTGTAGATTTGCAACAAGGTCTGTCAGTTGAAGTATGCTGAAACAATCCATTGTATCTAAATTTACACGCTTTTTAAACGATTGAGAGATGGTATTATTCTCTATAGCGAGAGCAAACTCAGCCACATCTGTGGATAATTCTTCCATGGAACGTCTATTGACCGCGGTTATACTAAGACTGGGATTATTTCCTAAAATGTAGAGTTTTATGTGGTCTAGCAGAATTTTTTGCAATCTATTTAGTGTTCCAGATACCAAGGGAATCAATGTCTTAATGAATATGTCTTTGGGGTTATTTATTAGTTTCTCAGCACGTATTATAGACATTATTTCTTCAGTTGTCGATGCATTCATTAGTAGATTCAGGTTGTTCAAGTTAGGGTCTATTGAGAAGGTTGGTTCTTGTTGTGTTGCGGTTATTTCGATGCGACAGTCTTCTACAGATCTCTTGAACCATGCACGGATCTCTGGACTATTTTCATGGTCTTCTCTTACTGATGAAGATTTCTGAGCTAGGGCTAAGCCATAGAGACAAATGTATATCCCACAGTCATAACCGTTTTTTTGTCCCGGGTATTGTCTCGTGTTTTGCTTTGTGATCCATGGTGATTCTTGCAGATTATTAGGGTTTTTCACTTTATGTATGAGGTTGAATAAATTGGTTATTGTGGCAGCAATTGACGATGTTGGATTGTCGTCCATGGGATCTAGGGTATATACTGTACTATTTTTTTTGTTGGATCTGCTACATGAAGTGTGAAATGTTTATGTTCATCGTCGATGTCTGGTATGAGTATGATTGAGTTTTGCTGAGTCGTTGGATCCCAGGAACTTGTGATATGTCTAAGGGCAGCTGAAATATCCCACTCCTTTTGGTGTAGCTTTTTACTTAATTCAATGGGGATGGTTATTGTGTGTGAAAACTGTATCTCCAATATTCCAAAGAAATATTCTATTATATGGTCACTGATATATAATTCTTTATCCCCTCTAGTTGTGATTGTTTTCTCTCGTGAAGTAGGATCAGGTATTTTTATTAGGTGTATTTCTCTAGGTAGGGGGGGGATTAGGGTTCTAGGATTGGTTCTCTTTGGTTTTGTTATGGCTTTGACGATTTCAGCTGTTGGCGCATTCTGCGTTGATGATAGGTTTTTTGAAGAATCGGCAAAAAAGCCCATTGACTCCTCTATTTCAGATATGCTAATGTCGTTTAGAGTATCGCTGGTGGTAGAGAAGGTTACATTGATTTTGTTACTGTGTGTGTTGGATAAATTCTTTTTTTTTGACTTCTCTTTTGGTTCCAAAGTTGAGGTGTTTTGTTTTGTATGTTCATGTTTTTTTGGAGCGTTGGTTGATGACTTTAATTTTTTTTTTTTGTTGTATTTATACTGGTAGTGTCAGTTTGTGTGTTTATGGGGGGCATACTCGAACCCATCAGTCTGTTGTGACCCGTATTTTCCTCCATTGCGAGAGAGTCAGGTTCGGTTTCTTCATTTGGCGTCATCTGATTCAGAGGGTCAGACATGTGACTGTCAGGTGGGGTAGGCGAAGGGCTGCCTCCAGCCAGGCGCTGGTGCGGGAGTGGTTGGGGTTCGTGTTTTGGTGAGTGCTGTACTGGCGCCATGTCGTCAGGCCGTGATGCGCAGTTCACACAGTTATCGCGCCGCTCGCGGTCCGGTATATACTCCTTTCCGCTATGCAGGCAGTTTGCAGTCCGCAGTCTGTTTGGCGGATGGGTTTAGGCAGTCTGTATGTGTGTCTTTCACACACTATTATATACAGGATAAATTCCCCAACTTCCTCTAAGTCACAATTATTTTAGTTAAAAGTTTACTGTTATATTTATACTCAATAGTTTCTTTTAGAGAAGGCCACAAAATGTATAAATGTTTTGAGTCGGCATTATGTTCTAGTGAATAATTATAATTATGTTCTGAAAATAATATAAATTTGGTGGGCAATATAACATAAATTAACATCATTATACTAGGCCTATATCATATTGAGGTTCCTATTTTTATAAATCTTATTATCATTAATCTTATTAATCTTATTATAAATCAAATGTTATATTTTATGAGTTGGTTGGCAACAGCGGTATTCCTATCCAATATATCTATTTTTTAGCTATTCATACTTAAACTAAATGTTCCAGAACATCGTGTATTTATTAAATAGAATAAATGGCCTTCAGCGAAGGAGAGTTCTTGCAATCTTTGAACGCCTATATTTCAGCTGTTTCTCAACGAAATTCAGATAATGTTACATATTTCTAATCCTTGCAAGGCAAGCTTTCTTGTTCGCGCTTTTGAAGACCTTTAGCAGTTTAACCTGCCAAAATTTATATGTCTTTTAGTTAATTAACACACCTTTAGCATACGACAATATTTTATGCTAATAAACAAAACATTAGCCGAAGCCAGCCCATGCGCGATCATTCACCCGATGGATCTACACCCGGGAGGCTGAATTCGGATGCTTAGATTTTATTATTGCAGTGTAAGGTTGCAGTGTAAGCCTACTGTATTATTCGATTGATCGCTAATATGTAATTTCTGACAGATATTATTAACTTTCGGGAAATATTAACAGTTCCTTTAGGACGTGGCGCTCTATCTATTTAAACAGAGCTAGGACTTATACTAAACGCAACGATAAGGCTTATGATTAAAGTATAAGTCGCATTCTTTAGGAAATGCTTTGTTACCAGTCACATCACACTCACAATCATGCACACTATTCTGCCGACCGTCAGTATATTTGATCACACATAAAGAGATCAGTAATTGACTCATGTAGGGTCTGCTAAATAACATTAGATTTAATACACACCACATTAATATAAATCGCAATTGTTATGTATAGCCGGTCTCTCTAACCTGTAGTGTATCAAGAAAATTGGGAAATTTGGGGGATTTATCCGTATTATCCAAAGAGCAATATTTCCATCAACAAATAGGTACAATTAATAACTGACGGTAAATAACAGTACAAACAATATGATTAGTGCAGTTAAATTAAGTGAGGTAACACCGCCGGTAACAGTTATACTTTCTATAATCTAAGCAGTTTTTGCTAGAGTTGTTCCAAAAGCCGGTGTTATGGCGAAAAATGGGAACACAACAACAGAAACATGTGACTACTGCTCTATACGAAGATACCAACTCCCTTATTCCACGAAGCTCCCGTTCAACACAGAGGATGAGCATAGAGATAGGAAATTCAGTTCAGTAGCGCTGGGATAGGTCGAAATCAACGCCTACGCAAATTCTATTGGCCGACACGAACAGCAAGGCTAAGGCAACCTCTCTAAGCTAGTTGGCCGATTAAACTGAGCCCAGATATCTCCGTACAGCACATCAGCCAATAAGCTGGTAGCTTGCACTATTTTAGTTATAAATCCCTTTGAGAGTATTCTAGCGACTGGGGGGGAACTGGCCAGCAAAGGCAAACGTATCAGTTATCCCACAAAAGCTTTTACACCGCTCCCAGAAAATGGGATTTAAGTCTATAAAATATACAAAATCACAGTTTCTAAAATATAAAAATACTCTAAACAGTTAGTCTTTCTTGCGCGGACGGCGTTTACGCAGTTTTTTAAAGCTAGCAAGAGTCCTTTTCTCTTTGGGGCGAGCCACTTTACGAGGAGGGCTATAACTCCTGGGTGAAGGGTGCAATATGATTGCATCAGAAGGTATGGGATTGCGATCGGTATATCCGCCGGTCGAAGTACCGGGTTGATTGACATCAACGTCCGGGGAGAGGGGTCTAACGGCTTTGAGAGCTCGTTTCAAGACAGCCGCTCTTACGGGTCCTTTACGAGTGGTCTGAACGAGGGCCGTGGGTGGACCATAGGCAGTTAGAAACTTCCTTGGTTTAATGGTTCTTTCCAACTCGCGTTCGCGGGCTCGGTATTCGTAAGGCCGTCGATATACTTCCTGTAACTCAGGGTGTGAGTT
The DNA here is from genome assembly GCA_032718475.1 of Nemertoderma westbladi. NCBI lineage: Eukaryota > Metazoa > Xenacoelomorpha > Nemertodermatida > Nemertodermatidae > Nemertoderma > Nemertoderma westbladi. The sequence continues at coordinate 69,356 of JAUCBJ010007943.1, forward strand.
AACAAACAATTCTCCATAGTCCGGATCCTGACGGATATGATTGATTAAGTTATAGGAATGAAGGTCGCTAGGATTAACACTCCTGAGAAATTTGCGTACGAATTTGGTTGAAATACATTCTCCGACGCGCTTCAGTAGCTCGTAACTTGATATGCGTGATTTCTGTTCAACCGAAGCGAATAGATAAGGATGTAACGCATAAACTCCTTCGTAAGCGCGTCCGGGATAATAGCGATGGCGCGAATCACAATATAAATCAGTGTTCGCTTCCCAAGCTCTGATGTAACGTAGTGTGATCATTTCATCTACGCTTTCCAAATCGTGATTAAAAGGGCAATCGAAACTGGCATGTCCCTTTAGTTGACAATGGTGACATTGAGTCATAAATTGAGGGCAAACCGCAAAAATGTGCAAATTATTAAATCTGCAATACGCGCAATAAATTTCCATCGCCGGTTGTTCGTGGAAATAGGAACAGCGGACGTTTGTGTCCATGGGCGTAACATGGTCTCTCGATGCGCATAACCGACAACGTTGCCGAGAAACATAGTTGGCATGGCGATAATCGTACTCAGTGAGACACTGTGGACCTTGATACCATTCTAGGATGTAATCGTTGTCGCTGTTCCGGGCGCGATAGGCTGAATCTCCTCAGATTCTAGGCATATTGGTTCATCTTCCCAGTCTATTACGAATTAAGAAGTCCATATACGTACCATTACGATGCGTATAGCGAGCGGTTAATTTTCGATAGTCCAATTCACGCGTAAGTTGCTCTTGGGACATCGGCGGTTCGATATAATGACCATCGTCCTCCGTAATAGTCGGATCGGCTTCACCGCGTATCAAGCTATCCACAAACGCTTGTAAAGGTAGAGTATATCACTCTCTAATACGAAGGTCATCTTCTATCAATTCCGTCATATCTGCTATCTGAGTTTATTAATATTAATATGAGTTAATATTTAGGCAAGCGGGCGTCGCTGCCTACTAGGCTTTGCCCCCGGACAGTGGGTTTCTCAGCGCCGATGTACCGTTGTCGCGGTGTTTACGCCAACATGTAGCAACAGCACGACAACGATAACCGGCACAAGTCCCACCACTGTCCGTCCCAAAAGCTTGAATCCACTTGAGGTTATCTCGGTAGAGTTAGGGCTACTTTACAATTGCGATTATCTACTGTAAACACACTTTAGTAGTAACATTCACCTATAAACGCACAAATTCCATACAATCATTACTTACTACACACATGCATGCCATTTGTCCGTTAGTCAGTGTCATCCAGAATGTCACGTTATTACTATGTATCCTTGGATACTAATAGTGCGCTGTGTATACTCTTATGCTACGCAATGGGTTAAGCTTTTATTGTTCCTTTAACTTGCTTCTAATTCTAGCGTGGGTGTTGCCATGGTGACATTATGGAAAACTAGCGGTAGAATTAGGGTAATTCTCATGCATACAGATCTGGGATGTTATTTAATAGTAATTCTTTAATTGTCAATATCCTCTTTATGCATGATTTTATAAATTTTATCGGCTATTGACTATATGTTGGAGATTCTCGCACTCTAGTACACTCAATATGAATCTCCGCTCCCATGATCTATTAATTACTAGAATTTTGGGAATGTTATAAATTGCACAAATGACAATTTATGAAATTCATTTGAATATGAATTTAAATTTATTCCCGTGAATTTTATTATTTGATGTTAAAATTGACACAATTTGATTCCAGAGCAGGTCTGGGGACATAGGATCCTTAATTCTATGAAATTTGTCTTTTAAGAGTATCGGTAAGTGCTACGATATCTTAATCGACTAGAATTGTTAACGGATTTGAATTTTACAGATTTTAATAAATATTAAATTAATATTTAGGATGGGCACCGATTTATTCCAGAACTTGTCTGGGGACGTTAACCACTGATTCTAGAATTTGTCTTTCAAGTATATCGGTGGGTGCCACGATATCTTAATCGACTAGAATTACAGATGGTCAAAAGGTTTAACAGCTTTATTTGCGTTTTACGCTACTGTTAGAGGGACATCACGCTACTATATGTATTATTTGTTATAAGGTAGAAGAGCAATATCGCACGAAGCAATGTCAGTGTGAAGAGGCAAGTCGTTTCCAAGGTCTACCCAGAGCTTGGTTTAGCCGAGACTCGAGGATCTGAACTTTGCATTCCTAATACTCTGCCTACCAATAATACTTAAATATAGTAGTGGCTTTTTTGTACTTTAATAAGTACTGACATGTCATCTTACTATAGTCTCGCATTTATAATATAATACGGACAGTAAGGAAAGAGAAAAATAATTATTTCTTGCCGTCGCACTAAATATATTATAAGTAATTAAGTACGTAATAAACACTAATATATTGCACTAATTTACTAAATAATCGCTAAAATAACATTCTACTAAATAAAATTAAAGAAAACGATTATAATAAAATTACGTAATAATACATACATAAATATAAAATAAAAAACAAATATAAAATGATATAGTCACACACCCACTCCATATGTTATTATGTTATGGAGTCCCTAGATATTTGTCGGATTAGGGAAGTGGTCGTAGGAAGAGTATCTTGCCTTCCATAGTTTCCGGACAGTTTTTGGTCTCTTTCCAGTAAACATAAACGACCAGCTGGGTGATTGGGTTGTCGTGTTACTTTCTCCGCTCCCTTGGCCTGTCTAATCTCAGCCGGGTTAAGGTGGGGAGGCCATTCATCTTCTTCTTTACTTAGGGAGTCGGGTCCACCTAACCAGCCGGGAGTATCTATCCGTTCTTGAGGAGTCGCTCCTCTGGAAGCGATGTCGGCTAGATTAATCATCTCGGGGAGATGTCTCCATTGATCTTCATTGGAGTTAATATCGTCATTATCTGAGGAGTATGGTGTTCCCTCAGTTAGTTCGTCCACTTCACTGCTCTCCACTTCCCAACCATTTATCTGGCATATTCTTTCTGGTGGTAGTCTCTCTTCGAGAGTTCTGCGGGAAGGGCCAGTAAAGTACCAACCTACTCTAGTTCTTACCGCATAGGTTTGTAGTGGCTGCGGTTGAGCAGGTCGTTTTTCCAATGTCTCGAGCGCCTCGTGCGCGTTTTGGCCGATAAGTATTTGCACTCCAGGATAATCCGTCTGGAATCGAGGTATTTTAAGTTGTTGGATGCTCTTGTCCTCGTTCCAGTTATAAGGCTCTACTTGGGTATTAGCGAAGTTCTTTATAGCTACCATTTTTACTGACCTTATACTTTGTTCTCCTAATTTATCCTGTGGGGTGGACAACGCACCTACATAGTAATCTGCCGTTATGGTAGATTTCCAAACCTGTATAACTCCTGACATATTCAACTTAGTTCGGAATTTGGGTTGTCCAGCAAAGATGTCTTCGGCTAGTTCTTGATCGATGAATGTTCCTGTACTGCCGGAGTCAAGGAGGGCATTCACTATGTAACTTTTGTTAGGACCCTGAACTCTTACCTGCACTACAGGAAATTCTCTGATTCCTACGTTGGAAGTTGAAGGTTTCCAGGATGGTTGTCTGTCAAAGTTAGTTGGGGAGAACTCATTGTCGGTGTCCTTTTCGTAAGTAAGTGCTCGATACACTGCGGTATTTATTAGGTAACAGGATTCGTTGGCGTCGGAGAATTCGTCCGTATAGAATCCTTCCCACTCAGAACTTTGGTCAGTGTCGTTCACATCACTGAATTGGACATGTGATTTGGGCTCACTTACCTGACTCGGGCTGTTTCGTTCGAATTCACTTTGTAACAAGATGTGATGTTTCGCACCGCACTTTGCACACTTTATGTCGGAGTAACAGGTTCGCCGCTGGTGTCCGCGTCTGAGGCAATTATAGCATAACCGCTTGTCCCACACAACTGTACGTCTGTCTACAAGGGATTTCTTTAGGAATTCCGCACACGCACTCAAACGGTGGGGCCCGTCGCACAGCGCACAGTTGGGTTTAATGTTACTCACCTTATTTTGGGTGACGTTATGCACTCTAGTTCTTTCTTCGGGCTTTCTTCCGTGTACTCTGTTAGGAAACTGAAGAGGAGTCTTAGCAACCTGTTCTCTCCTGTCATGGGTTCGAGCTTTAGATTTACTTACGTCCTTTGAGGTCTTGTTAACATAGTAAAATTTCTCGGTGTCTTTCCCGCTGTCTTCTTCTTGAGAAGCTTGGCTTTCGCCGTCATCAGTATAACACACCGGTGTTACTCTTCTCCTAGAAACGGGTTTCTCACTTACCTTATTTTCCGGTGTTTTCTCTCTGGATTGCTTTAGGAGTTGTAATTTCACCTCGCCATCCAAGAATGACACGAGATCAGCCATGGTAGGGTCTCGTTGTTGTTGTTCCATCGTATATAACACCTTCTTGTCCCAGCGTGTACCTACTCCACCCTTGGGCAAAGTAGATGCTAAGGCTCCTACAACCATAGAATTCTGGTATTCATGAGACTTACCTAACCAATCTAGTTGTCTACAGATCTCCTGAATCTCATCGGAAAACTCTATAATCCCGCTGCTAAGAAACTTTCGGGGGGCCATTAATTTCGCATATAAATACCTAGCTATGTTATTCCTATTACCATACCTGATGTTTAGTGTATCCCAAACTTGTCTTAATCCATCTGGATGTCCAATAAATTTTAACGCCATTGACTTGGGAGGTCCTTCCAAGCACTCGATGAGGAATCTAAGTTTCTCTCCGTTGGATAACACAGAGTTCTGTATGTTATCTTTATAATATTCATTAAAAGGTAACCATTTCATCTCATCTCCATTGAACTTGACTATCTCTCCAACTTTTACCGCTTGACGGGCTTCGGTTCTAGCCATTTGACGCGTAAAACTTTCTTGGGCCATCGTGTTATTGAATATCGAGTTATCGGTATATAAATTTCTCGGATTATTATCAGGTCTATTGGGAATGTCATTAACAACAGGCGTATAATCACCCTTAATAGGGTTTGCTATAGGAGTTTCTACTTCACTAGCAGTATAGATGCGTGTAGGCTCCACACCTTGCGCATGTAATACTTCAGACCTAACAGGCTGACACACTGTTACAGGGGTTATTGGTATTCCCTTTTGTAGGTTGACTAATTTGTCGCATTCTAGTGCGATACTTTGCTGCACTTTTTGCAACTCTAACCTACTTTCCCTTACTGTTCCCTTGAGCTGCTGAACAGTCTCTTCCATTTCCCGGACTTGCTGAGAGGAGCACAAACAGTGTTCCCTCAGCTGCTCGAGCAGGAGACCCATCTCCCGTCGTCCCTCAGCTACCCACTCAACCGCCGAAGCGGGAGTCGCCAACGTAGTAGCGGGCGAGCGAGAGACGACGGGCGATAAATTCTTGATCTCTCGCTCGGCGTCCAGGACGGGTTCGGACTCGGGAACAGTCCTACTGGGCACAGGTAGTTTAGTACTGTACAAAGGGAATTTATAGGCAGTTTCTGGGAGCACAGGTGTCTCTATCACCGAAGGGGTGATTTCAAGAACAGGCCTAATTATTTCAGGCTCATCTACTACAGTAGGGAGTCTTTCTACTGTAATAATTTGGTCTGTGGGTTCTGTACTACCTAAGTCTGTGCTAGCTAGTTGCCTTCTCCCAGCTGGGGGCAGATTAGGCAATTTCTGACGGTGAGGCATTCTTCTACGTCTGTTGGAACGAGATCTATTTCCTCCGCCTTCAGGATCAGTGGTATCGCCTTCATCAGGTGACGTAACGCTTGCGTCCTTCTTCTGAGGTTTCTCTGCCGTCGCTTCGCCTTCCACTTGAGAAAAGACGGCGTCTGTTGATTCTCCTTGGGTCATGTGCTCGGTTAGCAGAGCTTTCCATTGAGTCGCTGCTTGGACTTTAAGACTCACACGCCAGAACAAAGTCTTTACGGCGACCCGCAACGACGTATCTTGGCTTATCCTTGAGACTTTCTCATAGGCTGAAAGAATTAGTCTGATCCACAGAACTCGTTCGCGAACTTGATAAAGCAGCTCTTCCTGCTCCCGAGGTCCGTAAGGCCGCTGAAACAGCTGCTCCTCCAATCGCCGCAGAGAACTGAAGAATCTCTGTGCATATTCTGCTACCGACCCCTTCCACATAGCCGAATCCCTAGTGTTCCATACCACTCCCATCCTGTATAAGTCCTCCCAGCCAGCTTTCGATAAGTTAAACGGGAGTCCGGGTCCGGGGAAATTCCATTGCGTCTCGACAATAGACTTCAGTTCCTCCTTCGTGTATCCCGCATAACTATCCTTGGTCGATCGCTCACTTTTCGCCCAATCCATCTGGTGCTCCTCCACCGCAATCAATACCCTTTTGAGTACGGCTACAGGAAGGATGAGAAGGGGATCCGAACTATCTGACAGTGCCCGTTTTGTGTCAGACATGTTTGATTGTACAGTTGAATGCCTACTGCTATATTACAGTCAAAGCAAGTCTAGTAATTCAGTATCACTGTTAGCCTAGTACCGGTAATTAATTACAATATATTAGAATACCGGTATACACTTATAGTATATATAAGTATTGTAAACTAGGTTTGTCACAGAGTACCGGTATATAATTTTAGCACAAATATATATAAATATATAATAGGCCTATCGTGAATACCGGTATACAGCTTACACTGATAGTATATATAAGTATAATTATGGACTAGAATTAATTACAGAGTACCGGTATGATTTCAGCTCAAATTTATAGAAATAAATATAATAAGCCTATGGTAAGTACCGGTATGTCAATTATTTTAGAATAATTGAATTTCTGAATATTTTAGGGTTACTTGGTTACTTTAACTTACTTTATTACCGTTATTTAAGCAGTAGTCCAACTGATATTGAGACCTAGTTGTTGTATGGCAGGCCTACTATTTATAAATCGTTTGAGTTGATTTATAATATTTATATACCCGTTTAAAATGGGTTTTTGTCAATATTTGAAATAAATGTTATTATTTCTGGGGGAGTCACTACACAGAAGCTGAACGCCTCTCAGTGAAGTGCTATTTATTTGACACTCAAACTGATAATTCTAATTTACCTAAGTTACTTAATACTACAAATTACTTACGATACGGGTGAGATTAATTCTCTAATTAAACACAACAAAATATTACGTACGAAATTTTTAGGGTAATTTTACAGGAAGTCTACAAACCAGCCTAACAAAGGGTTAGATTTCTGGTTATTACAACGGACAGGGTACTACGGTATTTGAAATAATAAGTAGTAGTAAATATACTGTACTGTCCAGATAGGAAAATACCACCGCCTGATGACCTATAACCGTATCGCTATAGGTACTACGTTATGTATCACGGATTGTTCCTACCCAGAAGTTAATAGAGCTAACGAATGTGCCTATCAACCACTTTACAACACAAATCTACTGCCTACACACTAATTACTTCGGAAAGCACTGTACACTAAACCCTAAATTAGGTACAAGTACCGGTATAACAAATAATCAGTAGTTAAATATACTTGAACAGTTAAAAGAACCACGGCATCTGCTGGAGTGACCGAAGCACAAAATCTCCAGTCTTTACCTACGCCGAGCAGCCCTGATGTAGTACCGGGGTTAGTTTAACTATAACGGTATGTATAACAAGCACAATTACTGTAGGAATAAACTTGGGGACATGAATGTTGCGAATAATCGCATAAACTCTGAATAATAAATATTACGCTACCCGTACAGAATACTCAAACAAAATAAAAGCCAAACGCTGGCAGACTACCACCAAGCCTAAATAAACTACCGTACGTGTAGATTCTGAAATAGTTAGTTAGCATGCGTTCTAACACGGTAGTACGACTTATTCTTTAAGAGGGGATTGACCTTACCGCTATGGCTGCCCCAACTTACTAATGGAGCTTTATCAGACAAACTCTACACACGCAGCAATCTCTTCAGACCTAATAATAGCTAGACAACAATCCAGCCTACAAAATATCTGAGTAATAACTATTACGGTACCTGAACAGACCACACAAACAAACACAGGCCAAAACGCTGGCAGACTACGATCAAGCCTAAATAAACTACAGTATATGCAGATTCTGAAATAGTTAGTTAGTATGCGTTCTAACACGGTAGTACGACTTATTCTTTAAGAGGGGATTGACCTTGCAGAATATGGCTGCCCCAACTTACTAACGGCACTTTATCAGACAAACTCTACACACGCCGTAATCTCTCCAAACTCAACAACAGTCAGACAGCAGCTCAGCCTACAATTATCTGAACAATCTGAGCAGGGTCACACGCCTTCTGCTCAATATTAGCCTACTAGTAAATAAAACCGACAGAAATAAGTAAACTATACAAAAGAATGAGGGGTGATCAATCCCTATTCCCCTGGCAGCCTACAATATACAATAGATCACAATCGAAATAATACTAAATGTACTTGTACAGCAGTACCGGTACCGGTGATGACAGTTAGGCCTACTGACCTACAGAAGTACCGGTTCAGTTTTACCGGTCACTACGGTATTTTGCAACCTTATTGCTTACTGCAATAAGATCGATAACTGTTACTGTTCGCGCTTTTGAAGACCTTTAGCAGTTTAACCTGCCAAAATTTATATGTCTTTTAGTTAATTAACACACCTTTAGCATATGACAATATTTTATGCTAATAAACAAAACATTAGCCGAAGCCAGCCCATGCGCGATCATTCACCCGATGGATCTACACCCGGGAGGCTGAATTCGGATGCTTAGATTTTATTATTGCAGTGTAAGGTTGCAGTGTAAGCCTACTGTATTATTCGATTGATCGCTAATATGTAATTTCTGACAGATATTATTAACTTTCGGGAAATATTAACAGTTCCTTTAGGACGTGGCGCTCTATCTATTTAAACAGAGCTAGGACTTATACTAAACGCAACGATAAGGCTTATGATTAAAGTATAAGTCGCATTCTTTAGGAAATGCTTTGTTACCAGTCACATCACACTCACAATCATGCACACTATTCTGCCGACCGTCAGTATATTTGATCACACATAAAGAGATCAGTAATTGACTCATGTAGGGTCTGCTAAATAACATTAGATTTAATACACACCACATTAATATAAATCGCAATTGTTATGTATAGCCGGTCTCTCTAACCTGTAGTGTATCAAGAAAATTGGGAAATTTGGGGGATTTATCCGTATTATCCAAAGAGCAATATTTCCATCAACAAATAGGTACAATTAATAACTGACGGTAAATAACAGTACAAACAATATGATTAGTGCAGTTAAATTAAGTGAGGTAACACCGCCGGTAACAGTTATACTTTCTATAATCTAAGCAGTTTTTGCTAGAGTTGTTCCAAAAGCCGGTGTTATGGCGAAAAATGGGAACACAACAACAGAAACATGTGACTACTGCTCTATACGAAGATACCAACTCCCTTATTCCACGAAGCTCCCGTTCAACACAGAGGATGAGCATAGAGATAGGAAATTCAGTTCAGTAGTGCTGGGATAGGTCGAAATCAACGCCTACGCAAATTCTATTGGCCGACACGAACAGCAAGGCTAAGGCAACCTCTCTAAGCTAGTTGGCCGATTAAACTGAGCCCAGATATCTCCGTACAGCACATCAGCCAATAAGCTGGTAGCTTGCACTATTTTAGTTATAAATCCCTTTGAGAGTATTCTAGCGACTGGGGGGGAACTGGCCAGCAAAGGCAAACGTATCAGTTATCCCACAAAAGCTTTTACATTTCTCTTGACATGAAAAAAATTACGACTAATGTGAAAAATGGCCACGATACGGAGGATGTTACTGTATTTCGCAAAATACAGTTTTTTAAAACGCTTATTAAAAAAATTTAAAGGCGAAATCGAAAATTCCGGCTCTATGGGGTCAACGACGGTGAGTGGAACTATAGTTGTGTTTCAAATTTCAAGCAATATGATAAAGATTTGTAGAAAAATCTTAACCTTAAAACGGTTAATTTATGTGTCTTATAATATCTGACAGGCCGTACAAAATATCAGTCAGTCTAAATAAAAAAAATATATATAATAGACTGATATATAAAATATCAGTCTACAGTAGCGCGGCGTATGACCGACCCACTGGTGTGGGAGACTGAATTCTATGGCAGAGAGAGGGGTAGGCTACTTTGTATTATTCGATTTATCTCTATTATATAATCTCCAAAAACTGTTTATTTTCAGGACAATACCAACAGTTCCTCTAGATGGTGCGCTTTAAATACCACGCAGAGTTATGACTTATACTAATTACAACGGATGGTCATGAAATAACGCAAATGTTTACATTCTTTAGGAATGTATTATTAATCGTTCGCACTCATGTAACTGACAATAGTGCTGAAATATGCTCATTTGCCGACTGTCTCTAACTTTACTCACATATAAGGATAAATTTAACTCATGTACGTTGGGGGTTATGAAATAGCATTAATTCATACAGACCACTATAATTTGAGCCAATCAATTGTTACTAATGTTCCCCTCTGCTTACCTCAACAATGAAGAAAGTCAAGGGAGTTATCGATTTTCATATGGTAGCTAGTGTTTAAAAATGGTCCTGTTTTGGACTATTGATATATATTCTGGATCATATTTTGATTACATGGAAAATGTTTGTACTGTACATGTAATATTTTTGTACATGTAATTATAGTTAGTGCTATTGACCTTCGTTTATTGTTTTGCTGTTAATTCGAGATGGGATTTGAATCCCATCGGATTACTGATTAATTCCCATCATCAAGATGGTAATACTATATAATGAAACAGTGGTCCGCGGGAGTGGGAATGGACTGTTGGTTGGTGGGATGTGACTGCCTGAAAAATTAAAACAAACATAACTTCCAGACTTCCATATTTTTACTTTCAAAACAAAACATCCAAAACATTTCAATGCTGAAGTACTGTTCAAGTCTCATGGGGGTGTACGGTTGATAAATATGGGCATTGGGGGGTCTGAGTTGCTGGTAGAATAGGCCCTATCTATAGTCCTCGCGATTATGGCAGTTTAGGTTACTCAATAAACATATAAATCAGAACGAGTTAATCTAATGGAACGATGCCTTTCGTGGCGTAAGCATACTTAAATTATTAGGCCTAATATTTATGAGGAGTAAGGGACTTTACTTTCAGACTGTAGAATAATCAGAACGCGATGATTGCTGTTTATACAGTACGCAGTAAAACCTGTTGTGTGACAGCAGACAGGTCTGCAGGTTAATGTACCGGTAGCCCGGTACCGTATTGAATTGTGGAGATCAGAGATTGCCATTACATGCATTACATCCTGCAGTCCCAGAGTCCTGATTGCAGGATTGACGACCGTGTATCCAGTACAGCAGTATCACTGTGTCACGTTACTACATACTTCAAGTTCAGCTAAGTTGACACATACAGACATAGGGGAGGGCCTAAATTACATTAATATCTATCAGTCTATCTGTCTATGGCTGTATGCAGTATGGGACTCACTACACCTACCTATCCACTATCCAGTCCGGTTCCTGGCTTAATTTGACATTATGCTGTTATGTCAAATTTGACATTTTGCTTTTCAAATTTGACATTTCATGCTAAATTTGACATGGAAAAAGAGAAAAAGTGCTTTGGGAGTTCAATTATTTAATTGGGCATCTGAATTTTTATGTATGTAGACATTAATTTGCCATTTGAACATTTTCACCAGGGGTAATTGAAATTCACCAAGAATTTTTTGAAATAATTACGTTTTAAATTCTGCAAGATTCAAATTTGACGACATTCCAAATTTGACATTTAATATTATACCAGTAGTATAAATATATAAGACGATTTGATGTTGAAGGTTTATTATTAAATCTGTTTAATGGATCCAACATCAATTTTAATTATTATAGCTTTATATTTTAAACTGGACAACTGATCAAATGAAAAATGGGATATTTAATTACGGATTCCTTCTGGAAAGGAGCAGGTTACAAAGGCACATTATTTTAACCAAAACAATAAACTAAACACAATAGAACAGATTACAGTTTTTATTTTTGAGAGTAATCAACTGTTAATTGTGTCCAATTTCCCCTGGCTGCCTGGAGAGGGATGCAATTTTATTCCGTCCAGCCCCCCCCCCCCCCCCCCCCCCCCCTAAGTAAATAACAGTTTAATAACAGTAACAATAACAAAATATAACAATAACAGTAACCTAATTTAACTTGATAAATAACAGTTCAGTTCACCATTCTTAGCTTACCATAGTTTAATTATATATGGCATTATTATTTCTAAAGGAAAGGGCAGGGGGGGGGGGGGGGGCGTGGGGTGAGGGGTCAATTAACCAATTATAGGCCTAGGCCTATAAATTTTATATTGCGGCCAGACAGAGCCAAACATAGGCTGATAGGTTAAGGTTGAAAGCTGGCTGCATAGAAATCATGGAAATGACATTTAATAACTAACTCGCAATCTTTAATCGCAATCTTTAAAAATAAACAAGAATCTGTAAATTATTTAAAGAACACAAATCATTGTTATATTATATCTACAGATCTACATTAGGGTGGTCCTTATTTTGAAAGGTTGGAATTTATCATCTCTGACCCCCTCAAATGTTTCCATTTCGTCAAAAAATATGACATGCGAAATTTTAAGCATGTACATCAAATATTAGAGGTAGCTCAAACACACTGAAGTTGAGTGTCTGGTCACCGATTGATCGTGCACGAAGAATATAATAGAGTTTGCTGATATGAAGGCTTCTTTTGTCGTACAGAGTTAATTTTAGGCTTATTTGAACCGCAGTCATCGATTTAGTGGGTGTAGTGTAGAGTAGATACCTTCAAAACAAGTGCTAAGCTAGTAGTTCTTGAGATATCACACAAAAGCTTAAGCCCGGCACAACTCATCAATCGATCATTCAATTGATTATGCCAAGGACATATTGAAATATTCGCATTTACATTTTGTAGGTCTACCTCCCTGCATCTTATTTCAGTTAATCTCGATTTTAGCATTGTCTAACCATTCAAAGCTATGTTTAATAAAAAAAAATTCATCACAACCCCATGGGAAATGCTTGCACAAACATCACTAATTTGTGCCTAAGCGCCATTTGGTACGATATCAATAATTGGCCACAAAACTTAACTTTTGGTTAATTATATCTAGGAACTGTTCGTTTAATTTGATTTTTACTGATTTTAAGTGCAGAACCCAAAAATTGCATCTGATTTGTATTTTAAAATGATATGGTGCATGATATACAACACAACAATACTATACTGTACTTCAAAGCATTTTAAGATACGGATTGATAGATGCAGAGATATGTACATCCAGTGACCAAAAGAGAACTAATATATGGGAAGAAGCTTTGCACATATGTATTATACATAATTAGGCAATGCTGATTCCAAATCTGATTTCAGATTTGCCTTACCACACACATCAAGTTTTTTCACAATTGCCACTTTGAGTTCAAAAACTTATTGCAAACGACTGTGATGAGTGGCGTAGATTCAAATAAGAATCAAATATGCTCAAAATCAATCCAAAACATTGAATGGAGCTTTGTTTATATGAATTATATTATATATTTTTAAACAATGCTGATTCCTAATCTGCTTTCATATTTGCCAAACTGCCATAGGATATCAAGTTGTTTTTTACAATTGCCAATTTAAGTTCAAATTACTTATCGCAAACAATTATTATGAGTGAAAGTAGATTCAATAAGAATAAAATACACCCCCAAATCAATCTACAACATATGCTATGGTAAATCTGATAGCAGATTCACCATATAGATTGCATTGTTTAATATATAACAAAGCTCTTTTTCATGTTTTATATTGATTTGGAGCATATTTGATTATTATTGAATCTACTTCACTCATCACAGTTGTTCGCGAGAAGTAATTTGAACTCAAATTGGCAATTGTGAAAAAACTTGATATGATATGGCAGCATGGCAAATCTGAAAGCAGATTTAGAATCAGCATTGTTTTCATTATATATAATTCATATAAACAAAGCTCCTTTCAATGTTTTAGATTGATTTTGAGCATATTTGATTCTCATTTGAATCTACATCACTCATCTTTGCGATAAGTTTTTTGAATTCAAATTGGCAATTGTGAGAAAACTTTATGGGGTAAGGCAAATCTGAAATCAGATTTGGAATCAGCATTGTCTAATTTTGTATAATGCATATGTTCATAGCTTCTTCCCATATAGTACTCTTATGGTCGCTGGATGCACATATCTCTGTATCTATCAATCCTTTTAATATGCTTTGAAGTACAGTATGGTATTGTTGTATATCATGCACTATATCATTTTAAAATTCAAATCAGATGAGATTTTTGGATTCTGCACCTTAAAATCAGTCAAAATCAAATTAAACGAACAGTTCCTAGATATAATTAACCAAAAGTTAAGTTTTGTGGCCAATTATTGATATCGTACCAAATGGCGCTTAGACACAAATGATGCTTGTGCAAGCATTTCCCATGGGGTTGTGATAAATTTTTTTTACTAAACATAGCTTTGAATGGTTAGACAATGCTAAAATCGAGATTAACTGAAATAAGATGCAGGGAGGTAGACCTACAAAATGTTAATGCCAATATTTCAATACATCCTAGGTGCAATCAATTGAATGATCGATTGATGAGTTGTGCCGGGCTTAAGCTTTTCTGTGATATCTCAAGAACTACTAGCTTAGCACTTGTTTTGAAGATATCTACACCCACTAAATCGATGATTGCGGTTCAAATAATAATATAATATAATAATAATAATATAAATTAACTCTGTACAACAAATAGAAGCCTTCATATCAGCAAACTCCATTATATTCTGCGCGCGCGATTAAATGGTGTCCAAACGCTCAACTTCAGGGTGTTTGAGCTACCTCTAAATATATATCATTTGTGCTCAAATTTTACTCAAGGTGTTTTTTTATCAGAAGAAAGGACTTGGGGGGTTCAGAGGAGAATTTCCACAACTTTTAAATTTTACATTGAAATAAGGACCACCCTAATCTACATGCAATTTCGGAACTCAATATCAATACAATTTATGAACCACAAAAGATTAGGATAGGACTAGCTGACTAGTGCAATATAATATATATTGGAATGGCTGAATGGTTTGAAATGAATGATTCAGAACAGACTATTCATCAGTTTCAGGCTCCTCTTCTATCAGTCTATGGTACCTATTGCTCATATCTTGTTGGATTTGGAAGTTCAAATCGACTAGTTCTTGTTTTTTTTGGACAATTTAAGGAGTTCTGAGTATTCTACGAAATCAGACTGCCAATTAGACAAAATATCTATCAATTTTTCTCACAGTTGCTCCGCAGTTAATTTTGCAATTGCTTCTGTTTTTACCCGGTCGCTACACATGGGATAGGCAGGCATATGTAGCATTTCCATCGGGGTTTGACTAAATACGCCACCGACAACCACCGACACCTTTCGCATACCACCGACAACCACCGACAACAAAAGACACAAACCGACACAAACCGACAGGTAAGATCGCAAACCGACAGTATACCGACAACTTCGGTAATGTTAGTAAACTATTTCAGTACATGATTATACAATTTTTATTTCCAGTCCAAATATTTATAACAAAGTATATTGTCCACTGTCGGCCTGTTGTCGGTGGTGTAATTAGTCGAACTGATTGAGCCGAGTAAGTAGGCTTATGTAAGTATGTATATGCACAATATTGGCTGTATGTATGTACATATTGACATTGGCCCTAGCACCTAGCTGATAGCAGGACAGGCCATTAGAGATTGTAATAGGCTTCCAGTAATGATTGGAACCTAGATATTGTCTGCATGCTGGTGCCACCCATACCAGGGCAATAGATTTGTCTGCATGGTCACTCAGGGTAATAGTTTGATGGGCAGGTCCGTTTAAAGCCAGCTTGCTGGCCTTCTAGTTGAGTTGATGTAAAGGACAAGGCTAATTAATAATACATGGCAATAATAATAAGATCAATTTGTATTCAATTTATTTTAGTTAGATTACCCATAGCCTCGTTTAACATTGCTGCCTAGTTGAATTAATCTGCCGCCCAACCTCAACAGCCACGCCGAGTAAAGCCAGGAAATCAGGAATGCTTATAAATTTAATCAAAAGTCTAAATAAAACAAAATATAAAAGCAGAAGCAATATTCCATTCCAATATTGGATTCCAATCCAACGCAAACAAACAGACAAAGAGGTTTAAAGCAAGAATGACTTTCATCAACCAAACAAACTGCTTCCCGTCTAACTGTGTAATGTAATGTAATACACAGTCGTCTAAGCTACTAAGCATACAAATCACAACCACAATTATTAGTGTGATGTCGATGTGTGAAATGTTATCCTATTTGCAAACCTGGGAAACGGCCCTAAAGAGAGGTTTATTCTGCTAAGACCAGAAGACAGTAAGAAGAGTAGGCTAACAGGAAATACAAATATGTAATAATAATAATATAATTTTTTTAGATAGTTTTTCTAATTAATTATTATTTACTTTTAATTTTTATGAATTGCTTTGATAACATAATACACTACCCAGAGGTACACAATAATTAATTAATCTATAAAGTCGTAAAATGAAATTAACTCAGGATTGATTTTATTTTACAACACTTTTAGTGACAACTGACAAGAGTCATTTATTAGAATCGTATGTTAAAATCAACACCAGGAATTGCGCCATAATATTACAGTATTATATGTACACAAACACAATATAGCACGAATCGGCACTCAGTCAGCCAGTGCCAATGAAGAATAGCCATTGCAATCATAATATGATTGATTGACAGGTTCCACTTGACAGATTTCACAGGGAACTAAATAACTCCTATACCCCGATTCGGGGTATACCTAATTTTTTCCGCTGCCTGGAGATTTTCTAGTAGAACACCAATTCGGGGTATAGCTTTCTACTGAAAATCTCCAATCGGTGTCACTATTTTCCACTATAACACCGATTCTGGGTATAGAGCTGTACCCCAATTCGGGGTATTTTCCCTTACTGGATTAGGCCCTAGTCTGCTAGTCTATGGTCTATCTATCTACCTACAGATATACTGATTAGTGTTAGACCGGAGCTCCGGCTCCGGTCCGGATCCGGCCCGGAAAATGGTGCTCCGGTTCCGGTCCGGCTCCGGCTAAAATATGACCGGAGGACCGGAGCTCCAGTATAAAACTGTAAAATACAGACAGAGACACACAATGCACAGATGTACAATGCACAATCAGTTGTCCACAGTCACAGTCATCTAGTCTAGTCCATCATAGTAAAGCTACACTGCCTACTGCTGTACTGGCCTACCAGGTGCAAAGGCTGAGGCTACAAAGACAGGCCAGTCCACTGTCAGTACACTAGTACCTACAGTACTGTACTACCTACTCACTCTCTGACTCTGTCTTGCCTGTCTGCCTGTCGCTGTCACTAGCCTAGTACAGTAGTATTAGTACTAGTACCTATACCTCCTGCTGTCCTGACCTCTACCTGTCTACATCTACAGACTGACAGATCTACTGGCAGACTGAGTTGATGCTATCAACCATTCTTCTATTGCATCTTTGATCTGTTGTTTTGTTAGATTTCCTGATTTAATATGTACGTACAGACGTAATAAAACTACCCGACTAGGTACCGTCAGACCGTAATGTACTGGTTTATGAGTATAAAGTATAAACAAAGTCAGAAAGTGGAGAAGTTGGCACACTAAATGTAGCTGTGTAGTCAGGTAGTGGACTAACTGCAACATGCCAGGTCGTATTATAGTACAGTCTGACAGTGCAGCGCAGCAGTGGTACCGGTACCTTTAGGTCATACAGTCATACCAGGCCTCAATATATATTTTTTAATTTTACTTACCCGGTCCGGCTCCGGTTCCGGCTCCGGTACTTTTGGAATTTACCCGGTCCGGTTCCGGCTCCGGCAAAAATCTGGCTCCGGTCTAACGCTAATACTGATATATGTATGCTATGGCTATCTGGCTATAGGCAGATAGGCCTACCTCTACGCAAAAGATATACAGATATACTGATATAGGCCTACCCCGTCTGCCCGTCCCCCGTCTGGTCTGGTAGTTCCCGAAAGCAGGAAAGGCACGCTTGCTTGCCTGGCCGGCTGGCCCTATACAATGGAATATTGACAAAAAGCGCGCCACACGGCTGCACGGGTTCTGGTAAAACGAAAAGCGCGCCAGCCGGCATCCCTAACATTCAATGCGCGCCAACCATTCACCATGCAGCCATGAAATTTTGAAATTATTACTGTCAGACTGTATTATATTCCCCTACCGTTACTGTGTACTGCAGTACTGCCTGACTGCAGGACTGCCCTAGGCTGAGAAGACTGAGGAGTGTTCTCAGCCTAGGCTGAGATGACAATGACTGGGGTCTGGTCTGGGGGTGGGGAGTCATTTCAAGAGCTGAAGAGGGACTTATCTCAGCCTTGTACACCGGCCTGCCGGCTGACCTGTAATACTATAACAGTCAGACAGTAACAGTACTGCAGTACGAGTACAGGAGTAGGCCTACAATTACAGACAGCAGAATTAATACCAGAATACAGCAATATCAGAATATTAGTAACCTAACCGGTAATTTTGTAATTATATAATGAAAAGTGATTTAAAAGTCGAAAATCTTGGAGATGAAAATCGAGCAAATGGTGAAGTACCGGTAAGTAAATCTTTAAATAGCTGAATACAGGACAGCAGGAATAGAATAGGCCTACAGGCTGACAGGTGACAGAAAAACTTAATTTAACTTAATTTAAGAAAATTTAATTCAAAAATATGAAATAAGGCACAGCACCCAAATAGAAAATACATATAATAAAGCACATATTTTAAATACAGTTAGGAACACTGGTCACTTTCTGGCTGAAGCTCAGCCAAAAATTGTCCACATATTTACAGCCAGAAAGTGTCCGTGCAGCCACTATTTGTCCTTCACAGGCTGCGATTATATTTCCGGACATATTTTGGCTGTAACTCCACTAGTACCCAAAGCAGAAGCTGGGCACATTTTTATTTTTAATATTATGATAGTTATCCCAACGATGAGATTCTAATTCTCAAATTAATTTATACAGAATTTTATGGCGATTCTAATGGCATAATTTTTAGAATGCCAATGTTAAAATTTCACTGCCGGTTTTCAAATGAAATTTAGCATTGTTTTCTATGGAGAAATTTCACTCTGAGAGCGTTTTCCGCGGACACATTCTGGCTGTAAATTGGACATATTGTGACCAGTGTTCCTGACTGAAATAGCTGAATAGCGCAGACGTGTTATTTGGGTGTATGATAATGGAGGTCAGTCGGAAAGCAAAGCTTGTAGGAAACTGACCTACAGCGCTACAGGCTGACAGTGATGAAACAAAACACCTGTTTATTTATTTATTTATATATGACAGGGCACGGTAGCCTGGCAGCGTCAGTGTGTCAGTGCTTGGTACTCGTAGCTATACGTACGTAACCATTACTGGTACGGGTACCTACTGCATTACTGCATTAACAACAGGCCGAGGCCCGACGCCTAATTTACCCCTACCCTATTCTGTATTCATAGCTGCATAGGCCTGCCAACCTGTAGGCCTAGGTGAGTTCGATTATTTGAAATTGCCTTAACCGAATATAAAATATTTGTAGGTCATGAATTCTGCACCTCCAACATCAAATGATTCTACCGAGCCCGTTGCCCCAGTTACTGCCACACATACTATTACTGGTAATGTTGTAACAGTTGGAGTAAAGAGGCCTGCCGAAGGTACTGGAGATGGGCCTGCAGTGAAGAAAATAAATATAACAAGTAAGTGAATCTCCTTGGTTTGTTTTGGTTCCAATAAAGGAATGATATGTGCTAAGTTAGAATGTAGGAGCTTCCTGGAATGATTGTATCGTTTTAGAATTTTAGATACAGTAGACTGTTAGATAACCTTCAACCATAGTATATAGCCTTGTAGTTATTATTTATATGTGTTTCCAAATAATCTTTAATCATTGGTTGGTAATTTCACCACGTTCTTATGTTTCATATGTATTTTCAACATATTTCTTGTATTTTTTTTAGGACAACGGGTTGGTGTGTTGTACGTCAGAGAAATATAGGCGTAATAGGCCTAGCCCCCTTGGGAAGTAACGCTTGTGTAGATTAAATTTTGTATGCATTACTTTTTTATGAAATACAATTATCATAATTGTAATGTGTAAAGTTTACCTTTCCTTTTGTTACTTCATCTGTTTAGTTTAAACTCGGTGTAATATATACAAACACTATATTTTATTGCCCACTGACTTACCTTGTAATTGTTTGTTTTAGTTCCCCCTGGACATGTGACCGAGGTATTCCCGGTTCCAAATGATGTTGTCGGATTTGTTATCGGTAAGGCCGGAGCCGGAGCAAAAAAGATTACGGCGGAGACCGGTTGCAGACTCCAGGTGGATCAATCATCCAATCCCGGAGGAGAGTACAAGAATTGTATTCTAGTTGGCGCCCCAGAACAGTTAGCGTGAGTGTAAATGATCTGTAGAACAATCTGTTGTATTTTGTTACGTTAGATTAGGTGACAAACATATTTAATTACTAATTCTAATTTATCGTATTTACTTACAGGTATATACTTCATTACACATATGCAATGGTTTATGTTTTGAACCGAATATGTTATTATTTGTTTCTGCTCACAAAATAACTATAATTTAATATTCAGTGCGATTTTTTATTTTGTATATCACATTTTAATTGGGGTTTAAGGCTTTCTCCACGAATTTTCTCATTTTAATTTCACGCCAGCAATGGAAAGTAATGACTGAGATTATCGAAATTGTTTATTATCTACAAAATATGATCGAATCTGAAATTATATTCCTGATTCCTGAATAACTACCACTACTTGGTCGAGCGAGCTCGGACATACACTTTCGGTTGCGGGTTTCAACCGTTGTATTAATTGTTTAATAAGAAAGACACAATGATACTGACAATAATTTATATATTATGTAATGTAATAATGAGAATGAGACGCAATAGTGGAGCCTAGTTGAATGGAACATAATTAATTGCTTAACGAACTTCCGGAATTTATCACACTGGCTGCACTGGCTTTTTGTGTTGAAAAACTTGACCTACTAAACTTAACAAAAAAAAAAGTTAAAACGAAATTAAATATATTAATTTTCGGTTTCGCTTTTCCCGTTCGAACCGCTATAATATTTTGCGGGATACCCTGTATAATTAAATAATAATTTTTTCTCTTTTTTCCCGTTTTTTTGCTCTATTGTTAATGTTCACAATTGATATATTGACGTGTAAAATCTGTATCTCTGTCACACACAAGTTTGTAGTAACTTTCATCATACATTTATTATCCATATCCAGAGTAGTACCAACATTGCATAACATTTAATTTCTATTCACTGAGTCGGAGATATACCGAATATATATCTTATATATACCGTATATATATCTTATATATACCGTAAATATATCGTATATATACCGTATATATATCGTATATATATCGTATATATACCGTATATATATCGTATATATACCGTATATATATCGTATATATATCGTATATATATATCGTATATATACCGTATATATATCGTATATATAGGTTTGATTTAGGGGTGTGCCGGATATCCGGCCGGATTTTGAGAAAAAAATCCGGTTCCGGCTCCGGCTGGATTTCCATTTCAACGAATTGTTAACAAAATTTACAATTAATATAAATGTTCAAAAAAAACATAAAAATAAATGTTCTTTCAATTTCACACAAACTTAAATATAAGCAAATACAATGGAATACAATACAATTTTTTTGCTAGTTTGTATCATCTCCATTATTCATATTTTGAATTATGATAAAGTCTACAGCAGAGCTATAATTTTATGACTATCTACAATCGACATGCTGAGCTGACTGACTACTTTTTTTGCCAAGAATATTTGTATTTGGTTGGGATCAGCCTCACTAACACTTAATTAATTAGTACAGGTATGCCCAGCCCATATACTAATTATAACTAGCCAATAATTATTATGTTGTCCCAGCGCACAAGCGTTGATGTTAGTCAGATCTAGGTAGGTTTGTTATAAAATGAGATTAAGCTTACCACCGTGAATGACCAGACCAGTTTATGTAATCGACGGCCAATTTAGAAACTCTAGTAAATACAATTTAACTCAGAGAGTATAAAACAACTACAGAGATTATTACTTCGTTTTATTTTTCAATTTGCACTTTATTTAATTTCATTTTCATATTTTACATTTTTACATTTTACAACATCTAACCAATTAGCAAATATCAAAGCGGCGTAGGTTATGGTGCAAATTCCTATGGTGATATATAACAAAAATCCGGCTTTGGTCTGAATTCCGGCCGGATTTTTTTACAAATCTGGCTCCGGTTCCGGCCTGGCCGGTTTGAAAAAGGTAAATCCGGCACATCCCTAGTTTAATTTAACTGAAACGGGTGTGGGGACTGGACACAAATCCCATCTCGGCTAATTTATATTTCGTCTAATTATTAATTACGGAAAGGGAGCAGGTTATATGTGCCAGTATTTCTAACCAAAACTAAATTAAATACAACAGATTATAGTTATATTTTTGGGAATAATCATCTGTTATTATCATCAATTTTCCCCAGGAGAGGGATGA
This sequence comes from Nemertoderma westbladi, assembly GCA_032718475.1. Taxonomy (NCBI): domain Eukaryota; kingdom Metazoa; phylum Xenacoelomorpha; order Nemertodermatida; family Nemertodermatidae; genus Nemertoderma; species Nemertoderma westbladi. Next base: position 92,078 of record JAUCBJ010007943.1, read on the forward strand.
ATTTCCCACTATTTGCCATAACAATAATATGAAGTGCGAATATATACGAAATCTCTATAAACACTTAAAGGCGTAAATAGATAATCACAACCTCATGAAGATGGATAGGTTATACAAAACAATTAATTATTATGTTTCGTACCGGTATCGGTATACAGTATGTATGTATATGATATAGTATCGCCCACCAATCTATATACATAAATACAAATTTGAGATATACATACATACATACATACATGGCATATTTTTCTTGTATCTTATTTATATACGAAACCGCTACCTTTACGTGCCCCGTGTCAGCGCAATTTTTATTGTTGTTTTAGCAATTTTTGGTAATATTATGTAATTAATTCTCCATGTTTTTTTTTATTTCTTGTTATTTTATGGCCTGTTCTTCACTTCTTATGGATTAATTTGGTAGGCCGTTTTTAAATTAATCACTGATTTACGCATGTGTTGTGTGTGTGTAGTGTGAGTTCTATAATGAATTATGTTAAATATGATATTAATTATATATTACCCTATACGGCTTCTATTGAATAGGTCAATAATGAAAACTATAAAGGCCCATTTATACTCGGCCGTATGGGGATTGTATGGTAAGAAATTGTGATATTTGTCCGTACAGCAGTCATCAGGCGGCCGTACGGTTTGTTTGGTATCAGGTTTTGCCGTACGGCAATAATAGACCATACGGCCGTAAAAAAACTTTAGATTCCATACGGCACCGTACGGCCATATGGTGAGGCCGTACGTTGACCTCACGGCCGCCGTACGACGTTGACCTCACGCCCCCCGTACGACGTTGACCTCACGGCTGTCGTACGTCCGAGTATAAATGGAGCTTTAGTCAATCGAGACTGAATTTAATGTTGACGTTTTTCTCCCATTTTCCCATTCGGTTATCTATCATAGCCCTACTCAAACTTTTAGTATTTTTAATACCAATATTGGATAATAACATGTTCCAAATATGGTTGGCCGATGATCTTATTAAAATATACCGTGTTAACGGGTATCGAAATATTGTGTGTCTATAATTTATGTACATTTTTTATTTTATAAGTTTATATAATATTTTTAATATATAATATATATATATAATATTTTTTATTTTAATATTTTTTTCACAAGTACATCCTCCCTCTGTTTGTGATATACTGTTGCAGTTTTGCAGATCTTAGTGTATCTAATACATTTTTCTATTTAGTTTTTAGTATCCAAATAGCAACATTTCCATTTTGCGCATCTGAAGGCTACAAGCTACCTCGGAGATTAATGATATTGTTTCCTCAGTATTGTTTTTGTTCCCTATATATAGATTAGCGCGATCGGCCATAGCCCAGGTTATTGGCCGGGCCACACAAGGGGCGCCTATGACTATAGAGATTTTAATTCCTGCTACTAAAGTTGGTCTTGTAATTGGCGGCCAAGGAGCTACAATTAAAAACATAAAACAAACGTCGGGTAAGTTTATTCAGTTGGCTACGGATGGTCTCAGCAACTCTGCATGCAGATATCTGCTATGCCATAAAGACTTATGTATTTATTTATGATTTTATTTAGTTAAAATTTTTCCATTGGTTATAAATAATTATTTTTTTGTATCTGAGTGCTTATTTATTAACAAAATAGTTATTTAAGTGGGTTAGGTGTGAGGGTGAGGTATATATTTTCATCTGTAATCTTTTTTTTATAGTGATTGCAATTAATTGGTATTCTAAAAATTGCGATACAGGTGTTAAATATATAGGTGCACATTGTACCTGGTGCTGGTACAACAATGTTTTTAAGGTTAAGTTCTGAATTTTTTACTTTTTTTTAACTGACATAGTCATTTGTCAAGTTATCCTTTTATAAACTGCATGTGATTAGATAATCATTTAATTAGTATTAATTATTGTATATTTAGGCTACTTATAAAATTATTAGTAAGATAACTAGTAAAAAAATTCCTTTATAAATTTGACGTTATATAAATCTCTCAATGATTTTCACATTTCTATATTAATTAATATGATATTATTTTTTTGTAAATAATATATAATATACATAATCAGGTCTATGTATTTTGTACAATTTCTCATTTTTAATAAATGTTCATTATGCATTTTTTATGAGCTATTTATTTTTTCACGATGATGGGTGCATCATTAAGTAGCTATAAGGTAAAGGTTACCTAAAGAAGTGGCTATTTTGACAATTTGACCAATATTAACAAACGCCAATGTTTATATCTATACTTCGGTTTGTTTCAATATGTACATCACGGTGTGTAATGTAAAGTAGCATTCTATCCCAATGTAGGATTAATAACCGAGCGAAGAGAGGAATGGAAAGGAGACGAGTTTGCATTCTCGAAAAGTGCTTTTTTTAAAAAATATTGTTACCGTGTTAAATTAACATGTTTTATTAATAAATTAAATTAATATAATCGATAAATTAATTTAACATCCAATGGTATTGATGTGATGATTATGACTCGTACAATTATATAAGTTATACTTTATACTGTTCGTGTATTATTATTTCAACCATTAATGTTATACATTGCGTGACAGAGTTTAGTAGCATACACAAATTGGAAAAATAGCATATCAAACCAAATAGATCTAATCGATTAGAGTTTTGTGTGTGCATCGCATGATAGTTCAACGTTTTCTTTTCATTTTGACATAGTTCATTTAAATATTTGTTTTGAAATAAATTTAATATCAGAATTTATGAAACATTCGACAGCTGTTATGCAGTAATATGTTGGGGTGTTTATAAATTATGCCACAAATTATTACAACAGCAGCCCCATTTCCTTCCCGTAATGTTTGGTATACAAAACATCGATCCTGTTATACCTGCGGATAACTATATTTGATTCCAGATCGAGTTAACCGAGTTATAAAGTTTGTCCGTAGCACATTTATGAATCTATCCAGTTGCTGTCCGAGATTACTTTTCAGAAGATTCAATAATTATATCCACCCACACAACAACCCACAGGTGAATAATACCAAACCATTTTACATATTGATGATATTTATTTAGGTGCGCAAATATTCCTGCAACAGTCGCCAACAGATGTACCAGGTGCGGATAAACCTCTGAGGATTACTGGCGACCCAGAAGCTGTTCAAATCGCCCAAAATATGGTCGTCGATATATTACAGTTAGTAGAAATAATATGTTATCTTCTTATTAATTGGTTATATTGTCCTCAACTAAAATAGAATACTGGACTATATTATATTCTAGCCAAACTTGAGTATTTTATCCAGTAATCCAAGTTTAATAGTTGATACTGGAACTTGAGTGATTAAAATATTAATGATAATTCTGCAAACCCTGTTGTAGATGTAGACCAGTACTATATAATTAAATACATTGGAGTCGAGCTGATAATGCTTGGGGCGAGGTTTGTGGCAGAGCTATTCTATATGTGATCGACGATTATTTTTCGCCGTGTTGTTGGTTTTGGGTGTGCTTGTAGTGTTTGTATGTCGGCAATATTCGATATCGGGGTTAACCCAGCACACGCCTATGTGTCAAATCATATGTCATATGTGACAGCCAATCACTGGGAAAGTGTATGGCTGAGCGTGATATCTGGGGGCGCTATAATGCTGGGCCCGCCGGAACTTCGCCGTGTGGACCAGCCTGCGCACAATCTTTTGCTGGCGGAGTGGCTGTCTCATGGAGTGAATAAGAATGGTGGACAGCCCATGACTTTATTGAGACGCCTCTTAAAGGATCTTGAAGATGAAGATGATCTAGCAAATGTGTTAGGGAGTTGTTGAGGCGCAATTTTTCGACAAGCCGCACAGCATTCTTAATATATGTGTAATATATATGCAGCTGCAATGCAGCATGCCGATAATAGTAGTTGTAGGGGAAGTAAAGAACGTGGTTGGGTAGTTACGAAGTGTTTAGCCTTTGGAGTTAGTGGGAGCCTCCCTGCAGTCATAGTGCAGGTAACGTACTCGTCGAACTGCCAATTGGTAAATTATGAATTGAACACAGTTGGTGTTGCTTACCTTGTAACGGTAAATCGCTAATCGCATTGAAAATTAGGTTTGTGAATGTGAGGCGTATATTATCTACATGGGTATAGTGATTGTCAAACAGCACAAAGTACAATAATTATTTTATTTTTATATTATTATTTCACACGATAGTAAAATATGAAGGTAGTGAGTGTAATTGTTTTAGATAAAAAGTTAAAATTAATAGATGCCATAATTTGCAATAAAATTGTGAGTTAAAATATTTTACGTAAGTACACATAAAGTTAAATGTTATATTATTGTCGTAAAATAAATGAAAGGAATATTCGAATACCGTACCATAATTGTAATAAATTGTAACATATTATATAATTATCGTAAAAAATTGATTTGGAGTCGCACTAAGTTTAAATAAGTAAGTTTAATGAATAAAATATTGTCATTCGTTAGTTGTCGCACAAAATAACAAATAAATTAACACAACAGTAACAGATAAATAAGTAAATATATCTATTTCCAAGTTAAGTGTCAGACTAAAATATACTATGATTACTTAAATGATAACAGTTAGTGGGAGGTCGCACTAAATATAATTAGTTAATTTATATTAAATTAATTAATTAATTTAGATCCCGTAAGTGATATGCCAGGCGTAGTGGTGTTGTCATCTGTGGCATCATGGTGGAAATTGTAATGCCAAACGGCGATGTTGTTTTGTGAGGTGGCGTATATTTGATTAAAATTAGGCTTTAATTATAAATGAATTGTTGTGGGGAGGGTGACGGCGAATTAAATAAATGTTATAGTACATTATGATAATGCTCTCCATAGTGAAAAATATCAACCGCCCCTATTGGGGCTCGAACTCGGTACCTAGGTTTCAAACTTCCGGTTATCATCAGCCGAGTGTGTGTCCTAAGACCACTGAGCTACCAGGGCGGTAGAAGATTTATTCACTTTGGAGTGGGCTATCATATATAGGCCTTTTACAGTCACTCATAGGAAAGTACAACGTTATTCCCGTGCTCTGCCAGAAATGGCAGTTAGGCTTTTGAAGCCTTGTTAAGCAGACCATTTAACGGGTGTAAACGCTACGCCGACAACCGACAGCCAACAACCAACGCCGACAACCATTATTAAAGCTAATTATTGTTAATGAATTATTAATTGAGGGAAAGGAACAGGTTACAGTGGAAGGTTATTCTAACCAAAACAACATTCTTAAAAATGCAGCTGCAATGCAGCATGCCGATCCTAGTAGTAGTCGGCGTAGCGTTTACACCCCCATTTAACCTATCTTTGATGCTGGTGCACGTTACATCTTTGGTAACTTTCGGTAACCTGTGTCTGTACTCACGGTATTATAGGCCTCTGTCGTTTCTAATGTTTGAATTTGGAACTGTCAGTCAGTCAGTTACATTATTTCTTACCGGTATAACCTGGTCTATAAGGGTCGTACCAGAAAAATACCTATATCGTAATTGCCTATTCCACTCACCTTTACCAAAATCTGGTCCCGCCTACTGACCGCAGGAAATCCTGCCCTTGTCTGCTTTGCTTTATGCCTATTATTGCAGTCTGCTGAACTGAACAGTTTAAGAACTACCGGTAGGCTACCGTTTCATTCTGTCTGATTGTTACATCACATCTCCATGATATATCGATATACAACGATGTTGTCTAGACGACTTATTCTCAAGCAGTTTCGCCCTGTTGGTAACCGTAGATTCTACTCGACAACGCAGCCCAGAAGTTCCGCCCATCCGACAACCAAACTCTTTATAAACAACGAATTCCTGGAGTCCAAAACCACCAAATGGATCGACGTGCACAACCCCGCGACGAACGAGGTGGTGACCCGGGTCCCGGAATCCACCCAATCCGAGATGGAAGCTGCCACCAACGCAGCCGTCGAGGCCTTCAAGGACTGGTCCCAGACCACCGTACTGACACGTCAGCAGATAATGTTCGGATTCCAGGCCCTCATCAAAGAGAACATGAAGAGTCTAGCGGAACTTATAACGTTAGAGCAGGGTAAAACTCTAGTAGACGCGGAAGGGGATGTTGCTAGAGGATTGCAGGTTGTCGAGCATTGCTGCAGTGTTACAAGTCTCCAGCTAGGGGAATCTATGCAGGGGATCAGTCGAGATATGGACTGCCATACCTACCGGTACCCGTTGGGGGTGGTTGCAGGGATCACCCCGTTCAACTTCCCCGCTATGATCCCGTTGTGGATGTTCCCGATGGCCGCCGTCTGCGGCAACACCGTGGTTATGAAGCCATCGGAGAGAGACCCGGGCGCCTGCATGCTATTGGTTGATTTGGCGCGTAGGGCGGGTTTACCTCCAGGGGTGGTTAACGTAATACACGGCGCCCACGCCGCGGTTGATTACATCTGCGACGCGCCGGCGATTCGCGCCATCTCGTTCGTGGGTTCGGACACGGCGGGCCGCTACATCTACGAGCGAGGCAGCCGCAACGGGAAGCGAGTTCAGTCTAATATGGGCGCCAAGAACCACGGGGTTGTGATGCCGGACGCGAACAAGGAGAGCACGTTGAACCAGTTGGTGGGGGCGGCGTTCGGGGCAGCGGGACAGCGGTGCATGGCCTTGAGTACGGCGATATTCGTCGGGGAGTCCAAGGATTGGATACCGGAGTTGGTGGAGCGCGCCAAGAAGCTGAAAGTGTCCGCGGGTAATGAACCGGACGCGGATCTGGGTCCGGTTATCTCGCCGGCTGCTAAGGAACGCGTGTGTGGGTTGGTGCAGACCGGGGTGGATGAGGGTGCCGATCTGTTGTTGGACGGGCGGGGTGTTACCGTGCCGGGGTACCCCGAGGGTAACTTCGTGGGTCCCACCGTGCTGAATAAAGTGAAACCTGGGATGAAATGTTACAAAGAGGAGATATTCGGACCTGTGTTGGTTAGTTTGGAGGTTGACACATTGGACGAAGCTATCGATATAGTAAACGCTAATCGTTATGGTAACGGGACCGCGATCTTTACCCGCAATGGTGCCACGGCTAGGAAGTACACCCACAGCGTGGATGTGGGTCAGGTAGGGGTTAATGTGCCCATCCCGGTCCCATTGCCTATGTTCTCGTTCACGGGATCGAGGGATTCCTTCGTTGGGGATACCAACTTCTACGGTAAACAAGGTATCGCGTTCTACACCCAGACTAAAACCGCCATACAGGTGTGGAAGGAGGAGGACGCTACTGTAACGCGACCAGCCACTTCTATGCCCGTTATGAAGTAGTTCGTTAGTTATATAGAATAGGAACTACCGAATTAAACGCCTCGCGTTTCTTCTCACTAATTCCATCGATCGTTGTCAGCTTGTCACCAACAGCGCGCTAACTGTAGTAGATTATGTTGCTCGCCAATTAAGGAAATCTATGTTTAGAGTAGAAAGTTATTTATTAATTAATTATATTTGATTCTGTGTATAGTGTTGTAATTAACTGTTATTTGTTTTGAAGTTTCCAATTGTCGCATTTTCTATTTGCGTCAGTTTTGTGCTACGATGTGATTGACCTTGCCCTTATTACATTGGAATTTGAGATTCATTATAGTCATTGTTTTATTGTTTGATAATGACCCCCTCCCACCCCCACCCCGCTTCTTGGCTCATTGTACCATATGGTACTTTTTGTTGTTGTACTTTCTTGTTTGTTTCTTGGAAGTCAACATTTTGAAATTCTTACTGCACCAAAAAGCGAATAAGTAGAAAAAAAGTGTAAGATACATTTTGGGTGGACTATATTGAATTGTAATATTTAAAAAAAAGTTATTTTTGACGCCCCTTAAGCAGCCAAATTTACATTTTTGACTTAAAATGCAACTCATTTGTTATGCTTTATTTTCAGAAGTTGTAACCTGTTTTTTTGGAATCAGCATGGCCGATTACGTGAAAAAATTCGAGCAGAATTTCAGGAAATCACCGCGCTATTTTTCAAAATAATTTTCAAATTAAAAAAAACGCACTGTTTTTTTTCGTAAAAAATGTTATAAGATGGACAATTTATTGCAAAAAACTGCTCGAATTTTATTATTGCGCACTCTAGTAGCTTTAATTTGATACCAAAAACTTACAAATTGGTTGATGAATGGCGGAGGAGTAGTGTTTTAAAAATGAAAAATACCATTACGTGATTATTGCCTTTAAAGTTTGAACCTTCCCGCGCAAAAATTGTCTGTTAATATGTGAGAATGTCTGTCAATAATATAGCAACACAAAACCATGCTAAGATTATTGCTATGGGGTTTTCGTGGTCGCTGATTTCATTTCTGAGGTCAGAGTTTAATGACACCAGGTTAATCTGTTTGTCTGTCTGTCGGTCTTTCTGACAACCGACAATCTGTCCGTCAAATATAAGAAAAGGGCACACCATCTAGCTAAAATTATAGTTCTAGGGGGTTTTCCTGGCCGCAGAATTCATTTCGAGTGTCAGATTTAATCATTTGATGGCTTCCAAATTGTCTGTTTGGCTGTTGGTTATATTTTGACGGACAGACTGACTGGCATGCAGACAGAAACGACGAGGCAAAATTTGAATAATGACATAAGAAATGAAGTCACCGACCCCGAAAACCCATATAGGGAATTTTTTAGAAATATAGTGTGCTTTTTATTGACGGACAGACATACTGACAGACAGACCGACATTAAAACGACAGACAGCCATATCTCGAGAAGTAAGACAGATTTGGCTAAACGGTTTTCATATTTGGAATCTTGATAAAAATCTGCTCTAGATGAAAAAAAAAATTTGAAAAAAAAATTGAAAACCAGTCCCCCCCCCCCCCCCCCCCCCCCCTTATTCTCCTTACTCCCCCTTATTTCTCCCTCCTCCTCCGTGGGTGAGCCAGGATTTTTATTTTTGATTTCATTCTTTAGCTACAAACGGTTAAAAACGGTGTCTCCGCCAATATTACACCAGTTACAGCGCAGTTATTTTTCAATCTTATTATAGTGATTTGTTGATACTAGTAAAAAGCTGATTGGATCGTGCAAGGGTTCCAAATATGTAAAAATATTTGAATTTGGTTTAAATTTGGAAATAGCTGAGATATGGGCATTCGAATGTGGCATGTATTTGCTTAAGGCGTCCTTTATAACAATATACAGACAAACGGATAAAACCGATTTTGCCAGTACTGCCGTTGTTTGGCAATACACCCTATCTCAAAATTTTCAAAAAAAATTTTATTTGACCAATTGGGGTAACTTGACACGCTCTTTTCAATGAAACTAAGAAAAGTGGGGTGTTCCTTTCACGAAATCGGACTTTTTCAATCTTAAAACACCCCATGGCAGCATCTTAAATCAACAGCTGCGAGGCAAAACACCCCATAGCTAAATTCGACCATATAGGGTGCTTTGCCTTGTTAACTCTGTCGACCAAATAACCCTATCCTTGAGTTAGGGTTTTTTGCCTTGCGCTTTACTTTTAAGCCAATCAATTAGTTAAGGAATTGACCAATCAGAAGTAATATCCTTTGTCATTTAATATTTATTTACACTACTTAAAGGTAACTCTGTCTGGCGGGTAATTAATTTTAGTTATTTTAATTTGACCTGGCGCAAATTAATTTACCCTATCTAGTTATATTGATTTTTGTTCGGAATTTACTCTTTATTACAACCAACAATGTACTAACAGTCTTGTAAGTTTTAAGGGGAAATGGAGTTTGACAATAATGACGAGGAAGAGAATCTGGATACGTTTTTTGGATTTGTTATTATATCAGAAGGAGAAATAGGAACTGGGACAGATGGAGTAGTTGGACGCCGGGCCTGGGATGGGTGATGTAGTGTTAGGTACTGGGGAAACGGAGGGTGAAGAAGATGGAGCTCTTGTTGGAACTGGGGAAGGTGGAATGGTTGTTGGAACTGGGGAAGGTGGAATGGTTGCTGGAGCTAGGGGAGGTGGAATGGTTGCTGGAACTGGGGAAGGTGGAATGGTTGTTGGAACTGGGGAAGGTGGAATGGTTGTTGGAACTGGGGAAGGTGGAATGGTTGTTGAAACTGGGGAAGGTGGAATGGTTGCTTGAACTGGGGAAGGTGGAATGGTTGTTGGAACTGGGGAGTGGAATGGTTGCTGGAACTGGGGAAGGTGGAGTGGTTGTTGGAACTGGGGAAGGTGGAATGGTTGTTGGAACTGGGGAAGGTGGAGTGGTTGTTGGAACTGGGGATGGTGGAATGGTTGCTGGAACTGGGGAAGGTGGAATGGTTGTTGGAACTGGAGAAGGTGGAATGGTTGTTGGAACTGGGGAAGGTGGAGTGGTTGTTGGAACTGGGGAAGGTGGAATGGTTGTTGGAACTGGGGAAGGTGGAATGGTTGTTGGAACTGGGTTAGGTGGAATGGTTGTTGAAACTGGGGAAGGTGGAATGGTTGCTTGAACTGGGGAAGGTGGAACGGTTGCTGGAACTGGGGAAGGTGGAATGATTGCTGGAACTGGGGAAGGTGGAGTGGTTGTTGGAACTGGGGAAGGTGGAATGGTTGTTGGAACTGGGGAAGGTGGAGTGGTTGTTGGAACTGGGGATGGTGGAATGGTTGCTGGAACTGGGGAAGGTGGATGGTTGTTGGAACTGGGGAAGGTGAAATGATTGTTGGAACTGGGGAAGGTGGAATGGTTGTTGGAACTGGGGATGGTGGAATGGTTGTTGGAACTGGGGATGGTGGAATGGTTGTTGGAACTGGGGAAGGTGGAGTGGTTGTTGGAACTGGGGAAGGTGGAATGGTTGTTGGAACTGGGGAAGGTGGAGATGTGGTTGGAACGGGGGAAGGTGGAGTGGTTGTTGGAACTGGGGAAGGTGGAGATGGGGTTGGAACTGGGGGAGATGGAATTGTTGTTGGAACTGGGGAAGGTGGAATGGTTGTTGGAACTGGGGAAGGATGATATGTGTTTGGAACGATGGAAGGTGGAGTGGTTGTTGGAACTGGGGAAGGTGGAGATGTGGTTGGAACTGGGGAAGGTGGAGATGTGGTTGGCACTGGGGGAGGTGGAGATGTGGTTGGAACTGGGGATGGTGGAGATGTGGTTGGAACTGGGGATGGTGGTTAAATTAATACCTTTACTTTTTGTATTTATTTGGGAAGGAATTAATTTTACTCACCTCATCATTCATCATTTTGACTTCTTGTTGACATGGCAATACACCCCAATTCCAGCATAGCAAGCTCTAAACTAATAATACGTGAAACAAAATGCTCTACAAAACATGCTGGCAGAACAAAAAATCACTGATTTTATACTAGTTTCTTTGAAACCAGAACCTGGTTAAACACCCTATCTCCAACAACTCAGCTTACATTGAATGGCAAAACACCCTATAATTTTATTTCATCACTTTAATCCCTTTTTCGTCATCTCTCACCATCTATTCTATGTAAAAAATCTAAGTTAGCCTGTTAAGTTCCCTTAGGACCCAATATCAGCGATTTCTCACAATGTCTTCAATGTTGAATTAGGGGAAAGTAATGTTTTATTTAACTGTAATTAATGTAATAAAATAATTTTTCCGTTGCAGAAGATCGGATGTAGATCAGACGGCCAACAACGCGAAGAGTTCCAAACAGACTCCCAGAGCCGGGGGTAGCCAGGTCTTTCCTTATGGTGCTGGAGCTGCAGGTCACGGTCTAGAGGTCAGTGGACATCACTTTATCAGTGGATACAGTGAATATCAGTTATTTTCATCAGTGGATACCGCAAACAGAAATTTCTAGACCGCTCACATAACTTTATAGCCCGCGGACTCAACTTTGTAGTCCACCCACACTACTTTATACTCCGCTCACGCAACTTTATAGTCTTCACACGCTACAATAATCTTGTAATTGTCTATTAGCCAATCAGAAGCGAGTATTTTAGGTGACCGACCACAGAAATGGAGAAAGCTCATCTAATTAGCTTTCAGTTATGTTATAGTATCCATTGCAATACTGCAGTGTATTTTAAACATATTAAACATAAAGGGTTTCTAATCCGACTACCCATATTGGCTACACTTAAATTACGTAACGCAAGCGAGGAGGCCAGGGTGTCCAACTTGTCGTGACAGTTTGTGATATACAGAGATTATAAATTCAGCAAATTAATCATGTATAACTATTTGTTTATATGTTAATTTATTTGCTTCAGGTTTTATAACCGTATATCACCTTCTGGGACAGGCGATAATCTGTTTATCATGTATATTCGACCTTATTGCGCTGATAAATTTTGTGAGCTACTTTTGTATCTTTCACGTTTGGGGAAACGCAGAGCCCACTGAAACAAACACACCCTTGCAATCCCCCCCAACCCCCCTCCCTCCCCAGTTGTCCGAACATTAAAAAATATTGTAGAGAGAAAGGTTCAATTTCATTTAATATTAAGTCAGAACAAGCAATTATTACTTTTAGACCTAGATAACTAAATTATAATTGATGGCAATTGTTGCTCTTTTCGTGTTTTGACTGTCTTTGATGTTTAGCAAGTGTTGCTGTCTGTCACCGGAAGCATCTGCAAATCTCTTTCTATTATTGGGTTTGCTGAAACTCCTCTTATGACGAATTTAGGCACTGCAGTAATAATACTGTACTGTAGTACAGCCAGTGTGTGAGCATTTTTTGTGATAAAACTCAAAATAATAATTTTAATAAAAAAACTCAAAACTCAAAAAAATATAAAAAGAAAAAATGAATAAACCCATAAAAACTCTAATCAATATTCATTTAAAAGGGTTAAGAAATTTCACTTAAAAATATTTCATTTTAATTTACTAGCTATGTTAAAATAAAAAAAACTAGCAGTTCTAGAACATTAAATTTTTTATTGTATTTATGTTCTAGAATAGTATATAATACTTTTATTTTATATTGTTCTGCAACTCCTCAATGTTTCCATTTTATCAATGATAATATATGATTTATAAATGTAGTGCTATACGGAACTCTAACTGAAAAGTTGATAAATTGAAGAGTTGAAGAAAGTTGAAGAGTTGAAAAATTTTCAAAAATCGTTCTCACAGGCTATACTACAGTATAGTGCGGACTTCAATATTAGCTCGTGGTTGACAACTGTTATATTCCTAATTAGCCACAAAAGTAAAGTTGTTAAATCAGTTGGGAATGTATATATAAATTCTTTCAACTTTGGGAAGACTGTGCAAAAAATAATGTCAAAACACAACAATAAATGTGTAAGTTCTCGAATTTTGTGTTAGGAGTGTTAATATAGTAGTTACATTGGGTATTTTGGCTTTAGCTGGGTGATATACAGTTATATCACCCTATTGTTTAGCCAAACAGATTTGAGAATAAGCGAGAATACATGATAAACAAACGTTTCTTAATTTCTTTTCAGTTTCCCATTCCTAAGTTTGCCGTTGGTATGGTAATTGGTTCTCGCGGAGAAACTATTAAAAGACTACAGGAAGATTTCGGTTGTTCAGTTCAGTTTACAGAAACCCCGGACCATGTCCCAGACAAAGTCTGTATTGTTAGGTGAGTTCTTAGATATTCTAACAGAACACCGCAATTAACTATGCTCACTCCATCTAACATAACCCCACATGAACTATGCTCACTCCATTTAACATAACCCCATATGAATTATGCTCACTCCATTTATCATAACCCCGCCACATGAACTATGCTCACTCCATCGAACATAACCCCACATGAACTATGCTCACTCCATCTAACATAACCCCACATGAACTATGCTCACTCCATCTAACATAACCCCACATGAACTATGCTCACTCCATCTAACATAACCCCACATGAACTATGCTCACTCCATCGAATATAAGCCCACATAAACTATGCCCACTCCATCGAACATACCCTCACATGAACTATGCTCACTCCATTTTACATAACCCCATATGAACTATGCTCACTCCATTTAACATAACCCCATATGAACTATGCCCACTCCATCGAACATACCCTCACATGAACTATGCTCACTCCATTTAACATAACCCCACATGAACTATGCCCACTCCATCTAACATAACCCCATATGAACTATGCTCACTCCATCGAACATAAACCCACCCCACATCTATATGTGCACTATTATATTACAGGGGTCCACACATGCCCAAGATCAACGAGGTTGCTAACATTGTCCGCTCCCTGGTCGACCAAGCACACGAGAAAGACAAAGCAAAGTTGGGACAAAGCCAAACTGGTGTGGGAACTGGTGGATCGAGGCCTAGTGGGTCGTCTACTGGTCTGCCAGTTGCATTCCTTCCTCTACCCGCAGCTCGTACCGGTCTTGTTATTGGTAAAGGTTCGTTGGTATATAAATAAACTTTAAGTCACTGGTACTTATATTTACCGGACCGTTTATAATTATTGGAACTTAATTGACACTTTGTGGTGGTTTATGTTACCGTAAGTAAATCACTAATTGTTGGTAAGTGGTACATTTTTCTGTGACACAAATAGTTGGTGTAATATTAGTATATTTTTCGTTATAGGTGGCGACACAATAAAACGTATTAACAGAGACACCGGGGCATTCGTTGAGTGTGAGAACAACGCGGTAGCCCCACCTGGACACAGACTGTTTAAAATCGTTGGGAGACCCGATCAGATAGAGCATGCGTGTCGGTATGTTGGGTGGGATAAACTACACCGATAGTAGGTTCATTACGTATAGGCTATCTGTGACCATGGATAATACCATAGCTCTACTCCTTTACAACTACTCCGGAAATATTTAAAAACAATCTTTAACTCACTCTTTATATTTAGGAAACATTTAAATCATTCATATAATTATCATAGAAAGTCTATATTTCGTGTAAAGTTTTTAAATTCCTCGGAAAAAAACGTAGAGTTAATTAGTTTGAAATCATTATGTAAATATTCCTTTTGTTTAGGATAATGCGGGAGATTGCCCAAGTCCCTCACCCCCCGGGCCCCCCTGGTCCCCCTGCCCCCTTCTCTACGGGCGGCCCCCCGGCCCCGCCCGCAATCAACGCAGCCTACCCCCCATCCGCGCCCCCACACCCGTTCGGAGCGCCCCCTCCCGGTAAGTTGATATATTACTAGTTTTTCTACAATTTATTGGCATCTTGGGAGAATGAGTGGGCTGTATATTATTATAATTATAGTTGGGCGCACTTTAGCAAAGTTGGCAGACTTCCAACCTGGAGGTCACCAGTTCGATCCCACCTGGACGTAATTATGACTTTGTATTTACGTAATAGTTAAGTTGATGATAATTACCAAAGGTTGTGCGGTGAATGTATTTTATACATTTGTATACTTTATAGTACGGCTATTATTATTAATTACCTTTAATAGGTTGTTAATGGAAACAAATTTCCATAAAAACCTTCCCTTAGTCATATAAACGTAAAATTATTGTCAGTTTCCGGTATTGATTCTATTGTGTGTTATTTAGTTGTAAACTTATCGTATTATTTTCCCTAGGCATTCACCTGGCGCCCATCCAGTATCCCCCACCGGGAGCGCCCCCACACTCCCACAGCGGCCCCCCTCCGGGCCACTTTACTCCCATGGGGGCCCCGCCCACGCTTCTGGTGACCACGATCCCCCGCCCCCAACCGCCGCCCGAGATCAAAGTTCCCGAGCAGTGGCACCCCCCTACTGCGGTGTACCACGCCCTCCCCCAGCCCAGCGCGGCGGCCCCCCTGGGCAGCTACTCCCAACCGCCCCCTGGGTTTGCCGCAGCCCCCGCGCCCCAACCGGCCCCCGTATCGGCTCCCTCGGTCGTCTCAGTGCCGCACCCCCGTCCGCCCCCCGTGGCCCCCGCCGCGGTGCCCCCCGCCGCCCCCACAGCCGCCCCCAAGGAGGACCAGAAGGGTGTGGAATACGCCGCCCAGTGGGCCAAGTACTACCGGGAGCAGGCGAACAAAGCGGAGGATGAGTCCCGTAAGAACCTGAGTCGAGGACAGCCGGACTACTCGTCGGCCTGGAGCGAGTACTACAGACAGCAGGCGGCCAAGGCTGAGGAGGAGGCGAGGAAGTACGAGGCGAGTAAGGTCGCGGCCCTGCAGACCTCCCATATGGGGGTGCCGGCCCCGACCTCGGTGCCAGGGCAACCGGACTACACAATGGCCTGGGTGGAGTACTTTATGCAGCAGGTGAGGCTTTCCGTCTATACCTTTATTTTTGTTTTCATGTTGACTTTATTATGCCATCATATTGGTATCATAGCTGCTATGGAATCGAGTTCAATTGAACCAGAGCGTGATGTCGTATTGGCCCTCGTGTAACTTTGATATTTACGGACACGAACAATGTGTGAAGAGACGTGGGGCGTGGGATGTTGACGTTTCGTGACAATTTGTGACGAAAAGGAGAGAGTGCTGGGGGGGGGGGGGGGGGGGGGGTTATTAAAAGTGTTGGGGAGGGGGATTTATTAAAAATATATTTAATACTAAAATAATTACTCCGATTGTTTTAAAACATTAATTGTGTCTCTGGTTATATTTGTTGCACTCACTCTTTTTTTTTATATATTTATTGTCGTTTATAGGCGAATAAAGCGGAGGATGAGGCTCGCAAAGCTAAGGCCGAGGGCCGATCGGCCGAATTTGCTGAACAATGGGCCGTCTATTACAGGAAGCAAGCAGATAGCGCAGCAGTCAGTGCAGGAGGTCAGTATGGTAGTTATAGTCATATCATAGATAGTTATGATAGCTATATATGCTGCATATGGTGTATAGTGTAGCTATATGTGTTATGATAGCTACACTGACTGATAGTTGTTGGACAACACGATGGTTGTCCATAAACGTGGTCTTCCACCTTTGGGAGTCCATTGCTGTGCCATTGCTCATGTACCAGCTGAAGTTCAATATCGGTGCCATGAATCTTACTGACATGGACAACATGGACATCTTCTACCGCAAAACTCTGCGTGGCCTAATTCATCTCGGACCATATGTGAATAACTCCACTTTGCACAAATTATCTGGATGCAGCCCATTATCCATGGTGGCACTGCGTTTCTGTGTTGGAACTCTGCTACGTACCCTAAATTGCCCCAGTCAGTCTCTCCAGCTGGGGTTCAGGTTGGCACTGTGTAGTAATCTACATCGTTATACTCATTATAAGGGCATTTCCTCTGGCTACCGAACTGCAGTTTCCTTGTATGCCCTACCACGCCCCTTTTCTATTACAACATTTTATTACTCAACGTCATCTGTTGTGTCACGGATTAGCACGAGTAATCCGACAGAGCGGGATAGAATTTCCGCTAACTTTATAAGCACTGTCTTCAACACAAGTGCTTTGAGTCTTGAGCAGAAACGCTCTCTCATACTAGAATACTTCAACGTAATTTAACGAGTATGAGTTCTGCCAATATACGTACTCTATGAGTTAGCTCACCTCTACTGTTGCGGTCGGCTGATGGGCACGCACTGTTCATAAGTATGCTCCCTCCCATTACCCATTCCCAGTTGCTCGAACTAGAGCCTCTCCCCCTCTCTCTTTGTCTGGTGCTTTTACTATATATATATGCATTTTATTCTAGCCATGGTGCTATTTTACTTAATTTTAACTAATATAATACCGGTTCGCCCGGGCGTTGTGTTGAATGAATGAATGAATACATAGCTGGCTATCAGTCAGTGTAGGTCAGTGCGGTAGTTATAGTAGCTGGCTATCAGTCAGTGTAGGTCAGTGCGGTAGTTATAGTAGCTGGCTATCAGTCAGTGTAGGTCAGTGCGGTAGTTATAGTAGCTGGCTATCAGTCAGTGTAGGTCAGTGCGGTAGTTATAGTAGCTGGCTATCAGTCAGTGTAGGTCAGTGCGGTAGTTATAGTAGCTGGCTATCAGTCAGTGTAGGTCAGTGCGGTAGTTATAGTAGCTGGCTATCAGTCAGTGCGGTAGTTATAGTAGCTGGCTATCAGTCAGTGTAGGTCAGTGCGGTAGTTATAGTAGCTGGCTATCAGTCAGTGCGGTAGTTATAGTAGCTGGCTATCAGTCAGTGTAGGTCAGTGCGGTAGTTATAGTAGCTGGCTATCAGTCAGTGCGGTAGTTATAGTAGCTGGCTATCAGTCAGTGTAGGTCAGTGCGGTAGTTATAGTAGCTGGCTATCAGTCAGTGCGGTAGTTATAGTAGCTGGCTATCAGTCAGTGTAGGTCAGTGCGGTAGTTATAGTAGCTGGCTATCAGTCAGTGCGGTAGTTATAGTAGCTGGCTATCAGTCAGTGTAGGTCAGTGCGGTAGTTATAGTAGCTGGCTATCAGTCAGTGCGGTAGTTATAGTAGCTGGCTATCAGTCAGTGTAGGTCAGTGCGGTAGTTATAGTAGCTGGCTATCAGTCAGTGTAGGTCAGTGTGGTAGTTATAGTAGCTGGCTATCAGTCAGTGTAGGTCAGTGCGGTAGTTATAGTAGCTGGCTATCAGTCAGTGTAGGTCAGTGCGGTAGTTATAGTAGCTGGCTATCAGTCAGTGTAGGTCAGTGCGGTAGTTATAGTAGCTGGCTATCAGTCAGTGCGGTAGTTATAGTAGCTGGCTATCAGTCAGTGTAGGTCAGTGCGGTAGTTATAGTAGCTGGCTATCAGTCAGTGCGGTAGTTATAGTAGCTGGCTATCAGTCAGTGTAGGTCAGTGCGGTAGTTATAGTAGCTGGCTATCAGTCAGTGCGGTAGTTATAGTAGCTGGCTATCAGTCAGTGTAGGTCAGTGCGGTAGTTATAGTAGCTGGCTATCAGTCCGTGTAGTAGGTTAGTGCGGTAGTTATAGTAGCTGGCTATCAGTCAGTGCGGTAGTTATAGTAGCTGGCTATCAGTCAGTGTAGGTCAGTGCGGTAGTTATAGTAGCTGGCTATCAGTCAGTGTAGGTCAGTGCGGTAGTTATAGTAGCTGGCTATCAGTCCGTGTAGGTCAGTGCGGTAGTTATAGTAGCTGGCTATCAGTCAGTGCGGTAGTTATAGTAGCTGGCTATCAGTCAGTACGGTAGTTATAGTAGCTGGCTATCAGTCCGTGTAGGTCAGTGCGGTAGTTATAGTAGCTGGCTATCAGTCAGTGTAGGTCAGTGCGGTAGTTATAGTAGCTGGCTATCAGTCAGTGTAGGTCAGTGCGGTAGTTATAGTAGCTGGCTATCAGTCAGTGTAGGTCAGTGCGGTAGTTATAGTAGCTGGCTATCTGTCAGTGCGGTAGTTATAGTAGCTGGCTATCAGTCAGTGTAGGTCAGTGCGGTAGTATAGTAGCTGGCTATCAGTCAGTGTAGGTCAGTGCGGTAGTTATAGTAGCTGGCTATCAGTCAGTGCGGTAGTTATAGTAGCTGGTTATCAGTCAGTGTAGGTCAGTGCGGTAGTTATAGTAGCTGGCTATCAGTCAGTGTAGGTCAGTGCGGTAGTTATAGTAGCTGGCTATCAGTCAGTGCGGTAGTTATAGTAGCTGGCTATCAGTCAGTGTAGGTCAGTGCGGTAGTTATAGTAGCTGGCTATCAGTCAGTGTAGGTCAGTGCGGTAGTTATAGTAGCTGGCTATCAGTCAGTGCGGTAGTTATAGTAGCTGGCTATCAGTCAGTGTAGGTCAGTGCGGTAGTTATAGTAGCTGGCTATCGACGTAGCTGGCTATCAGTCCGTGTAGTAGGTTAGTGCGGTAGTTATAGTAGCTGGCTATCAGTCAGTGCGGTAGTTATAGTAGCTGGCTATCAGTCAGTGTAGGTCAGTGCGGTAGTTATAGTAGCTGGCTATCAGTCAGTGCGGTAGTTATAGTAGCTGGCTATCAGTCAGTGTAGGTCAGTGCGGTAGTTATAGTAGCTGGCTATTAGTCCGTGTAGTAGGTTAGTGCGGTAGTTATAGTAGCTGGCTATCAGTCAGTGCGGTAGTTATAGTAGCTGGCGATCAGTCAGTGTAGGTCAGTGCGGTAGTTATAGTAGCTGGCTATCAGTCCGTGTAGGTCAGTGCGGTAGTTATAGTAGCTGGCTATCAGTCAGTGTAGGTCAGTGCGGTAGTTATAGTAGCTGGCTATCAGTCCGTGTAGGTCAGTGCGGTAGTTATAGTAGCTGGCTATCAGTCAGTGTAGGTCAGTACGGTAGTTATAGTAGCTGGCTATCAGTCCGTGTAGGTCAGTGCGGTAGTTATAGTAGCTGGCTATCAGTCAGTGCGGTAGTTATAGTAGCTGGCTATCAGTCAGTGTAGGTCAGTGCGGTAGTTATAGTAGCTGGCTATCAGTCAGTGCGGTAGTTATAGTAGCTGGCTATCAGTCAGTGCGGTAGTTATAGTAGCTGGCTATCAGTCAGTGCGGTAGTTATAGTAGCTGGCTATCAGTCAGTGTAGGTCAGTGCGGTAGTTATAGTAGCTGGCTATCAGTCAGTGCGGTAGTTATAGTAGCTGGCTATCAGTCAGTACGGTAGTTATAGTAGCTGGCTATCAGTCAGTGTAGGTCAGTGCGGTAGTTATAGTAGCTGGCTATCAGTCCGTGTAGGTCAGTGCGGTAGTTATAGTAGCTGGCTATCAGTCCGTGTAGGTCAGTGCGGTAGTTATAGTAGCTGGCTATCAGTCAGTGTAGGTCAGTGGGGTAGTTATAGTAGCTGGCTATCAGTCCGTGTAGGTCAGTGCGGTAGTTATAGTAGCTGGCTATCAGTCAGTGCGGTAGTTATAGTAGCTGGCTATCAGTCAGTGTAGGTCAGTGCGGTAGTTATAGTAGCTGGCTATCAGTCCGTGTAGGTCAGTGCGGTAGTTATAGTAGCTGGCTATCAGTCAGTGCGGTAGTTATAGTAGCTGGCTATCAGTCAGTGTAGGTCAGTGCGGTAGTTATAGTAACTGGCTATCTGTCCGTGTAGTCAGTGCGGTAGTTATAGTAGCTGGCTATCAGTCAGTGTAGTAGGTCAGTGCGGTAGTTATAGTAGCTGGCTATCAGTCAGTGTAGGTCAGTGTGGTAGTTATAGTAGCTGGCTATCAGTCAGTGTAGGTCAGTGCGGTAGTTATAGTAGCTGGCTATCAGTCCGTGTAGTAGGTCAGTGCGGTAGTTATAGTAGCTGGCTATCAGTCAGTGTAGGTCAGTGCGGTAGTTATAGTAGCTGGCTATCAGTCAGTGTAGGTCAGTGTGGTAGTTATAGTAGCTGGCTATCAGTCCGTGTAGTAGGTCAGTGCGGTAGTTATAGTAGCTGGCTATCAGTCAGTGTAGGTCAGTGTGGTAGTTATAGTATCTGGCTATCAGTCAGTGTAGGTCAGTGCGGTAGTTATAGTAGCTGGCTATCAGTCAGTGTAGGTCAGTGTGGTAGTTATAGTAGCTGGCTATCAGTCCGTGTAGTAGGTCAGTGCGGTAGTTATAGTAGCTGGCTATCAGTCCGTGTAGGTCAGTGCGGTAGTTATAGTAGCTGGCTATCAGTCAGTGCGGTAGTTATAGTAGCTGGCTATCAGTCAGTGTAGGTCAGTGCGGTAGTTATAGTAGCTGGCTATCAGTCAGTGTAGGTCAGTGCGGTAGTTATAGTAGCTGGCTATCAGTCCATGTAGGTCAGTGTGGTAGTTATAGTAGCTGGCTATCAGTCAGTGCGGTAGTTATAGTAGCTGGCTATCAGTCAGTGTAGGTCAGCGCGGTAGTTATAGTAGCTGGCTATCAGTCCGTGTAAGTCAGTGCGGTAGTTAAAGTAGCTGGCTATCAGTCCGTGTAGGTCAGTGTGGTAGTTATAGTAGCTGGCTATCAGTCAGTGCGGTAGTTATAATAGCTGGCTATCAGTCAGTACGGTAGTTATAGTAGCTGGCTATCAGTCAGTGTAGGTCAGTGCGGTAGTTATAGTAGCTGGCTATCAGTCAGTGTAGGTCAGCGCGGTAGTTATAGTAGCTGGCTATCAGTCAGTGTAGGTCAGTGCGGTAGTTATAGTAGCTGGCTATCAGTCAGTGTAGGTCAGTGCGGTAGTTATAGTAGCTGGCTATCAGTCAGTGTAGTTCAGTGCGGTAGTTATAGTAGCTGGCTATCAGTCAGTGTAGGTCAGTGCGGTAGTTATAGTAGCTGGCTATCAGTCAGTGCGGTAGTTATAGTAGCTGGCTATCAGTCAGTGCGGTAGTTATAGTAGCTGGTTATCAGTCAGTACGGTAGTTATAGTAGCTGGCTATCAGTCCGTGTAGTAGGTTAGTGCGGTAGTTATAGTAGCTGGCTATCAGTCAGTGCGGTAGTTATAGTAGCTGGCTATCAGTCAGTGTAGGTCAGTGCGGTAGTTATAGTATCTGGCTATCAGTCAGTGCGGTAGTTATAGTAGCTGGCTATCAGTCAGTGTAGGTCAGTGCGGTAGTTATAGTAGCTGGCTATCAGTCAGTGCGGTAGTTATAGTAGCTGGCTATCAGTCAGTGTAGGTCAGTGCGGTAGTTATAGTAGCTGGCTATGAGTCAGTGCGGTAGTTATAGTACCTGGCTATCAGTCAGTGTAGGTCAGTGCGGTAGTTATAGTAGCTGGCTATCAGTCAGTGCGGTAGTTATAGTAGCTGGCTATCAGTCAGTGTAGGTCAGTACGGTAGTTATAGTAGCTGGCTATCAGTCAGTGTAGGTCAGTACGGTAGTTATAGTAGCTGGCTATCAGTCAGTGTAGGTCAGTGCGGTAGTTATAGTAGCTGGCTATCAGTCCGTGTAGGTCAGTGCGGTAGTTATAGTAGCTGGCTATCAGTCAGTGCGGTAGTTATAGTAGCTGGCTATCAGTCAGTGTAGGTCAGTGCGGTAGTTATAGTAGCTGGCTATCAGTCCGTGTAGGTCAGTTCGGTAGTTATAGTAGCTGGCTATCAGTCAGTGCGGTAGTTATAGTAGCTGGCTATCAGTCAGTGTAGGTCAGTGCGGTAGTTATAGTAGCTGGCTATCAGTCCGTGTAGGTCAGTGCGGTAGTTATAGTAGCTGGCTATCAGTCAGTGTAGTAGGTCAGTGCGGTAGTTATAGTAGCTGGCTATCAGTCAGTGTAGGTCAGTGTGGTAGTTATAGTAGCTGGCTATCAGTCAGTGTAGGTCAGTGCGGTAGTTATAGTAGCTGGCTATCAGTCCGTGTAGTAGGTCAGTGCGGTAGTTATAGTAGCTGGCTATCAGTCTGTGTAGGTCAGTGTGGTAGTTATAGTAGCTGGCTATCAGTCAGTGTAGGTCAGTGCGGTAGTTATAGTAGCTGGCTATCAGTCCGTGTAGGTCAGTGCGGTAGTTATAGTAGCTGGCTATCAGTCAGTGCGGTAGTTATAGTAGCTGGTTATCAGTCAGTACGGTAGTTATAGTAGCTGGCTATCAGTCCGTGTAGTAGGTTAGTGCGGTAGTTATAGTAGCTGGCTATCAGTCAGTGCGGTAGTTATAGTAGCTGGCTATCAGTCAGTGTAGGTCAGTGCGGTAGTTATAGTAGCTGGCTATCAGTCAGTGCGGTAGTTATAGTAGCTGGCTATCAGTCAGTGTAGGTCAGTGCGGTAGTTATAGTAGCTGGCTATCAGTCAGTGCGGTAGTTATAGTAGCTGGCTATCAGTCAGTGTAGGTCAGTGCGGTAGTTATAGTAGCTGGCTATGAGTCAGTGCGGTAGTTATAGTACCTGGCTATCAGTCAGTGTAGGTCAGTGCGGTAGTTATAGTAGCTGGCTATCAGTCAGTGCGGTAGTTATAGTAGCTGGCTATCAGTCAGTGTAGGTCAGTACGGTAGTTATAGTAGCTGGCTATCAGTCAGTGTAGGTCAGTACGGTAGTTATAGTAGCTGGCTATCAGTCAGTGTAGGTCAGTGCGGTAGTTATAGTAGCTGGCTATCAGTCCGTGTAGGTCAGTGCGGTAGTTATAGTAGCTGGCTATCAGTCAGTGCGGTAGTTATAGTAGCTGGCTATCAGTCAGTGTAGGTCAGTGCGGTAGTTATAGTAGCTGGCTATCAGTCCGTGTAGGTCAGTTCGGTAGTTATAGTAGCTGGCTATCAGTCAGTGCGGTAGTTATAGTAGCTGGCTATCAGTCAGTGTAGGTCAGTGCGGTAGTTATAGTAGCTGGCTATCAGTCCGTGTAGGTCAGTGCGGTAGTTATAGTAGCTGGCTATCAGTCAGTGTAGTAGGTCAGTGCGGTAGTTATAGTAGCTGGCTATCAGTCAGTGTAGGTCAGTGTGGTAGTTATAGTAGCTGGCTATCAGTCAGTGTAGGTCAGTGCGGTAGTTATAGTAGCTGGCTATCAGTCCGTGTAGTAGGTCAGTGCGGTAGTTATAGTAGCTGGCTATCAGTCAGTGTAGGTCAGTGTGGTAGTTATAGTAGCTGGCTATCAGTCAGTGTAGGTCAGTGCGGTAGTTATAGTAGCTGGCTATCAGTCCGTGTAGGTCAGTGCGGTAGTTATAGTAGCTGGCTATCAGTCAGTGCGGTAGTTATAGTAGCTGGCTATCAGTCCGTGTAGGTCAGTGCGGTAGTTATAGTAGCTGGCTATCAGTCAGTGTAGTAGGTCAGTGCGGTAGTTATAGTAGCTGGCTATCAGTCAGTGTAGGTCAGTGTGGTAGTTATAGTAGCTGGCTATCAGTCAGTGTAGTAGGTCAGTGCGGTAGTTATAGTAGCTGGCTATCAGTCAGTGCGGTAGTTACAGTAGCTGGCTATCAGTCAGTGTAGGTCAGTGCGGTAGTTATAGTAGCTGGCTATCAGTCCGTGTAGGTCAGTGCGGTAGTTATAGTAGCTGGCTATCAGTCAGTGTAGTAGGTCAGTGCGGTAGTTATAGTAGCTGGCTATCAGTCAGTGTAGGTCAGTGTGGTAGTTATAGTAGCTGGCTATCAGTCAGTGTAGGTCAGTGCGGTAGTTATAGTAGCTGGCTATCAGTCAGTACGGTAGTTATAGTAGCTGGCTATCAGTCAGTGTAGGTCAGTGCGGTAGTTATAGTAGCTGGCTATCAGTCAGTGCGGTAGTTATAGTAGCTGGCTTTCAGTCAGTGTAGGTCAGTGCGGTAGTTATAGTAGCTGGCTATCAGTCAGTGTAGGTCAGTGCGGTAGTTATAGTAGCTGGCTATCAGTCAGTACGGTAGTTATAGTAGCTGGCTATCAGTCAGTGTAGGTCAATGCGGTAGTTATAGTAGCTGGCTATCATATCAGTCAGTGTAGGTCAGTGCGGTAGTTATAGTAGCTGGCTATCAGTCAGTGTAGGTCAGTGCGGTAGTTATAGTAGCTGGCTATCAGTCAGTGTAGGTCAGTGCGGTAGTTATAGTAGCTGGCTATCAGTCAGTGTAGGTCAGTGCGGTAGTTATAGTAGCTGGCTATCAGTCCGTGTAGGTCAGTGCGGTAGTTATAGTAGCTGGCTATCAGTCAGTGTAGTAGGTCAGCGCGCTAGTTATAGTAGCTGGCTTTCAGTCAGTGTAGGTCAGTGCGGTAGTTATAGTAGCTGGCTATCAGTCAGTGTAGGTCAGTGCGGTAGTTATAGTAGCTGGCTATCAGTCAGTGTAGGTCAGTGCGGTAGTTATAGTAGCTGGCTATCAGTCCGTGTAGGTCAGTGCGGTAGTTATAGTAGCTGGCTATCAGTCAGTGTAGGTCAGTGCGGTAGTTATAGTAGCTGGCTATCAGTCCGTGTAGGTCAGTGCGGTAGTTATAGTAGCTGGCTATCAGTCAGTGCGGTAGTTATAGTAGCTGGCTATCAGTCCGTGTAGGTCAGTGCGGTAGTTATAGTAGCTGGCTATCAGTCAGTGTAGTAGGTCAGTGCGGTAGTTATAGTAGCTGGCTATCAGTCAGTGTAGGTCAGTGTGGTAGTTATAGTAGCTGGCTATCAGTCAGTGTAGTAGGTCAGTGCGGTAGTTATAGTAGCTGGCTATCAGTCAGTGCGGTAGTTACAGTAGCTGGCTATCAGTCAGTGTAGGTCAGTGCGGTAGTTATAGTAGCTGGCTATCAGTCCGTGTAGGTCAGTGCGGTAGTTATAGTAGCTGGCTATCAGTCAGTGTAGTAGGTCAGTGCGGTAGTTATAGTAGCTGGCTATCAGTCAGTGTAGGTCAGTGTGGTAGTTATAGTAGCTGGCTATCAGTCAGTGTAGGTCAGTGCGGTAGTTATAGTAGCTGGCTATCAGTCAGTACGGTAGTTATAGTAGCTGGCTATCAGTCAGTGTAGGTCAGTGCGGTAGTTATAGTAGCTGGCTATCAGTCAGTGCGGTAGTTATAGTAGCTGGCTTTCAGTCAGTGTAGGTCAGTGCGGTAGTTATAGTAGCTGGCTATCAGTCAGTGTAGGTCAGTGCGGTAGTTATAGTAGCTGGCTATCAGTCAGTACGGTAGTTATAGTAGCTGGCTATCAGTCAGTGTAGGTCAATGCGGTAGTTATAGTAGCTGGCTATCATATCAGTCAGTGTAGGTCAGTGCGGTAGTTATAGTAGCTGGCTATCAGTCAGTGTAGGTCAGTGCGGTAGTTATAGTAGCTGGCTATCAGTCAGTGTAGGTCAGTGCGGTAGTTATAGTAGCTGGCTATCAGTCAGTGTAGGTCAGTGCGGTAGTTATAGTAGCTGGCTATCAGTCCGTGTAGGTCAGTGCGGTAGTTATAGTAGCTGGCTATCAGTCAGTGTAGTAGGTCAGCGCGCTAGTTATAGTAGCTGGCTTTCAGTCAGTGTAGGTCAGTGCGGTAGTTATAGTAGCTGGCTATCAGTCAGTGTAGGTCAGTGCGGTAGTTATAGTAGCTGGCTATCAGTCAGTGTAGGTCAGTGCGGTAGTTATAGTAGCTGGCTATCAGTCCGTGTAGGTCAGTGCGGTAGTTATAGTAGCTGGCTATCAGTCAGTGCGCTAGTTATAGTAGCTGGCTTTCAGTCAGTGTAGGTCAGTGCGGTAGTTATAGTATGCTGGCTATCAGTCAGTACGGTAGTTATAGTAGCTGGCTATCAGTCAGTGTAGGTCAGCGCGGTAGTTATAGTAGCTGGCTATCAGTCAGTGTAGGTCAGTGCGGTAGTTATAGTAGCTGGCTATCAGTCAGTGTAGGTCAGTACGGTAGTTATAGTAGCTGGCTATCAGTCAGTGCAGTAGTTATAGTAGCTGGCTATCAGTCAGTGTAGGTCAGTGCGGTAGTTATAGTAGCTGGCTATCAGTCAGTGTAGGTCAGCGCGGTAGTTATAGTAGCTGGCTATCAGTCAGTGTAGGTCAGTGCGGTAGTTATAGTAGCTGGCTATCAGTCAGTGTAGGTCAGTGCGGTAGTTATAGTAGCTGGCTATCAGTCAGTGTAGGTCAGTGCGGTAGTTATAGTAGCTGGCTATCAGTCAGTGTAGGTCAGTGCGGTAGTTATAGTAGCTGGCTATCAGTCAGTACGGTAGTTATAGTAGCTGGCTATCAGTCAGTACGGTAGTTATAGTAGCTGGCTATCAGTCAGTGTAGGTCAGTGCGGTAGTTATAGTAGCTGGCTATCAGTCAGTGCGGTAGTTATAGTAGCTGGCTATCAGTCAGTACGGTAGTTATAGTAGCTGGCTATCAGTCAGTGTAGGTCAGTGCGGTAGTTATAGTAGCTGGCTATCAGTCAGTGTAGGTCAGTGCGGTAGTTATAGTAGCTGGCTATCAGTCAGTGTAGGTCAGTGCGGTAGTTATAGTAGCTGGCTATCAGTCAGTACGGTAGTTATAGTAGCTGGCTATCAGTCAGTGCGGTAGTTATAGTAGCTGGCTATCAGTCAGTGTAGGTCAGTGCGGTAGTTATAGTAGCTGGCTATCAGTCAGTGTAGGTCAGTGCGGTAGTTATAGTAGCTGGCTATCAGTCAGTGCGGTAGTTATAGTAGCTGGCTATCAGTCAGTACGGTAGTTATAGTAGCTGGCTATCAGTCAGTGTAGGTCAGTGCGGTAGTTATAGTAGCTGGCTATCAGTCAGTGTAGGTCAGTGCGGTAGTTATAGTAGCTGGCTATCAGTCAGTGTAGGTCAGTGCGGTAGTTATAGTAGCTGGCTATCAGTCAGTGTAGGTCAGTGCGGTAGTTATAGTAGCTGGCTATCAGTCAGTGTAGGTCAGTGCGGTAGTTATAGTAGCTGGCTATCAGTCAGTGTAGGTCAGTGCGGTAGTTATAGTAGCTGGCTATCAGTCAGTGTAGGTCAGTGCGGTAGTTATAGTAGCTGGCTATCAGTCAGTACGGTAGTTATAGTAGCTGGCTATCAGTCAGTGCGGTAGTTATAGTAGCTGGCTATCAGTCAGTGTAGGTCAGTGCGGTAGTTATAGTAGCTGGCTATCAGTCAGTGTAGGTCAGTGCGGTAGTTATAGTAGCTGGCTATCAGTCAGTGTAGGTCAGTGCGGTAGTTATAGTAGCTGGCTATCAGTCAGTACGGTAGTTATAGTAGCTGGCTATCAGTCAGTGTAGGTCAGTGCGGTAGTTATAGTAGCTGGCTATCAGTCAGTGTAGGTCAGTGCGGTAGTTATAGTAGCTGGCTATCAGTCAGTGCGGTAGTTATAGTAGCTGGCTATCAGTCAGTGCGGTAGTTATAGTAGCTGGCTGGCTATCAGTCAGTGCGGTAGTTATAGTAGCTGGCTATCAGTCAGTGTAGGTCAGTGCGGTAGTTATAGTAGCTGGCTATCAGTCAGTACGGTAGTTATAGTAGCTGGCTGGCTATCAGTCAGTGCGGTAGTTATAGTAGCTGGCTATCAGTCAGTGTAGGTCAGTGCGGTAGTTATAGTAGCTGGCTATCAGTCAGTACGGTAGTTATAGTAGCTGGCTATCAGTCAGTACGGTAGTTATAGTAGCTGGCTATCAGTCAGTGTAGGTCAGTGCGGTAGTTATAGTAGGTGGCTATCAGTCAGTGTAGGTCAGTGCGGTAGTTATATTAGCTGGCTATCAGCCAGTGTAGGTCAGTGCGGTAGTTATAATACTACTACTACTAGGATCGGCATGCTGCATTGCAGCTGCATTTTTAAGAATGCTGTGCCGGCTTGTCAACAAAATTGCACCGCCACAACTCCCTATCACCCATGACATTTGCTAGATCATCCGCATCTTTAAGGCCAGTGTCCTTTAAGATGCGTCTCAAGAAAGTCATGGGCTGTCCACCATGCTTATTCACTCCATGAGGCTGCCAAAGTACAAGATTATGCACTGGCTGGTCCTCACGGCGAAAGCAATGTCCTGCAAAGCGGAGGCGATTTTGTTCTAGTGTCAAGCTTGGGGGAACCAATGAGACACCTCCAATGTTATATAGTGTCTGGTTGGAGATGTGTGCATTGTACTTGACACAATGTACCCGGCGTAGCATTCTTGTGAATGTGCCATCCAGAGATTTGGTGTCCTCAGCAGTTAGAGCCCAGCATGGACTCCCGTAGAGGAGTACTGGAACTACTGCTGCTCTAAATAATCGGACCTTAAGTTTCCGATTAATTCTAGGTGACTTCCAAATCCTGGAAAGCCTATTCAAGGCTGCCCATGCCTTTCCCTTACGTATTCGAAGGTCCTCACCTGACTTTCGGATCCATGATCCCAGGTAACAGAAGTCGTCCACATGCTCAAGCATACCATCCTTTGAGCTTATGCTCATCCGATCAGAGACTTGCTGAGGACTTTCAAAGTTAACTGTCAGAATTCTGGTCTTTCTGGAGTTATTAAAAAGACCAACACTAGAAGCAGCATGTTCTAATGAGCTGAGGAGCCGCTGGGCTCCCTCTAATGATTCTGAGAGTACTCCTAAGTCATCAGCAAAGTCTAGATCAGTTAGGTACTTGGCAGGATTTCCTCGACTTCTGGAGCCAGTAGGTGGAGTTATCATCACCCCATCATCATTATGATGATCTAAGGACATGCGTAGAACATAGTCAACCACAATAATGAACAAGAATGGTGCAAGTGTGTCTCCTTGGAGGACGCCCCATAACACTTCAAATGGTTCTGTGTCACCGTCAACAGTAGACACAAATGTTGTCGAACCATCGTATACTGATCTGATTGCTGCAATAATTTCATCAGGAATTCCATATAATGAAAGTATGCTGAACATACGTGAGCGAGATACTGAATCAAAGGCCTTGAAGAAGTCAACAAAGATAACAGCCAGATGTCTGTCTTTCTTTTTTGATAACTCTTCAATTATCCTTCTAAGTGCCAAAATGGGCTCCATGGTCCCACGACCTTTACGGAACCCATTCTGATTTCCACGTAGCAGTCTCTCAATGGGATCCCTGATGCGATGTAATATAATTCTATTGTATAGTTTTGCAGCAATCGAGATCAATGAGATTCCCCGAAAAGAACCATAGAGTGTTAGGTTGCCCTTCTTGGGAACTGGCACCAACTTATTTGTTTTCATTTCTTGTGGGACTCTTGTTGTACGGTACATGTCTACTATGATGGGATAGATGAGCTTTAAACACTCAGGTATTTTAAAGACCTCAGGGGGAACACCATCTACTCCACTGGCACGATTGGTCTTAATGCTCTTTGCAGCAGCATTCACTTCTGCAAAGGAGATATCGCCAATGGGAATATCTGGGTATAGTAGTTATAGTAGCTGGCTATCAGTCAGTGTAGGTCAGTGCGGTAGTTATAGTAGATGGCTATTAGTCAGTGCGGTAGTTATAGTAGCTGGCTATCAGTCAGTGTAGGTCAGTGTGGTAGTTATAGTAGCTGGCTATCAGTCAGTGTAGGTCAGTGCGGTAGTTATAGTAGCTGGCTATCAGTCAGTGCGGTAGTTATAGTAGCTGGCTATCAGTCAGTGTAGGTCAGTACGGTAGTTATAGTAGCTGGCTATCAGTCCGTGTAGGTCAGTGCGGTAGTTATAGTAGCTGGCTATCAGTCAGTACGGTAGTTATAGTAGCTGGCTATCAGTCAGTACGGTAGTTATAGTAGCTGGCTATCAGTCAGTGTAGGTCAGTACGGTAGTTATAGTAGCTGGCTATCAGTCCGTGTAGGTCAGTGCGGTAGTTATAGTAGCTGGCTATCAGTCAGTACGGTAGTTATAGTAGCTGGCTATCAGTCAGTACGGTAGTTATAGTAGCTGGCTATCAGTCAGTGTAGGTCAGTGCGGTAGTTATAGTAGCTGGCTATCAGCCAGTGTAGGTCAGTGCGGTAGTTATAGTAGCTGGCTATCAGTCAGTGCGGTAGTTATAGTAGCTGGCTATCAGTCCGTGTAGGTCAGTGCGGTAGTTATAGTAGCTGGCTATCAGTCAGTGTAGGTCAGTGTGGTAGTTATAGTAGCTGGCTATCAGTCAGTGTAGGTCAGTGTGGTAGTTATAGTAGCTGGCTATCAGTCCGTGTAGGTCAGTGCGGTAGTTATAGTAGCTGGCTATCAGTCAGTACGGTAGTTATAGTAGCTGGCTATCAGTCAGTACGGTAGTTATAGTAGCTGGCTATCAGCCAGTGTAGGTCTGTGCGGTAGTTATAGTAGCTGGCTATCAGTCAGTGCGGTAGTTATAGTAGCTGGCTATCAGTCAGTGTAGGTCAGTGTGGTAGTTATAGTAGCTGGCTATCAGTCAGTACGGTAGTTATAGTAGCTGGCTATCAGTCAGTGTAGGTCAGTGCGGTAGTTATAGTAGCTGGCTATCAGTCAGTGCGGCAGTTATAGTAGCTGGCTATCAGTCAGTGTAGTAGGTCAGTGCGGTAGTTATAGTAGCTGGCTATCAGTCAGTGCGGTAGTTATAGTAGCTGGCTATCAGTCAGTGTAGGTCAGTGTGGTAGTTATAGTAGCTGGCTATCAGTCAGTGTAGTAGGTCAGTGCGGTAGTTATAGTAGCTGGCTATCAGTCAGTGTAGGTCAGTGTGGTAGTTATAGTAGCTGGCTATCAGTCAGTGTAGGTCAGTGTGGTAGTTATAGTAGCTGGCTATCAGTCAGTGTAGTAGGTCAGTGCGGTAGTTATAGTAGCTGGCTATCAGTCAGTGTAGGTCAGTGTGGTAGTTATAGTAGCTGGCTATCAGTCAGTGTAGGTCAGTGCGGTAGTTATAGTAGCTGGCTATCAGTCAGTGCGGTAGTTATAGTAGCTGGCTATCAGTCAGTGTAGTAGGTCAGTGCGGTAGTTATAGTAGCTGGCTATCAGTCAGTGCGGTAGTTATAGTAGCTGGCTATCAGTCAGTGTAGGTCAGTGTGGTAGTTATAGTAGCTGGCTATCAGTCAGTGTAGTAGGTCAGTGCGGTAGTTATAGTAGCTGGCTATCAGTCAGTGTAGGTCAGTGTGGTAGTTATAGTAGCTGGCTATCAGTCAGTGTAGGTCAGTGTGGTAGTTATAGTAGCTGGCTATCAGTCAGTGTAGTAGGTCAGTGCGGTAGTTATAGTAGCTGGCTATCAGTCAGTGTAGGTCAGTGTGGTAGTTATAGTAGCTGGCTATCAGTCAGTGCGGTAGTTATAGTAGCTGGCTATCAGTCAGTGTAGTAGGTCAGTGCGGTAGTTATAGTAGCTGGCTATCAGTCAGTGTAGTAGGTCAGTGCGGTAGTTATAGTAGCTGGCTATCAGTCAGTACGGTAGTTATAGTAGCTGGCTATCAGTCAGTGTAGGTCAGTGTGGTAGTTATAGTAGCTGGCTATCAATCAGTGTAGGTCAGTGCGGTAGTTATAGTAGCTGGCTATCAGTCAGTACGGTAGTTATAGTAGCTGGCTATCAGTCAGTGTAGTAGGTCAGTGCGGTAGTTATAGTAGCTGGCTATCAGTCAGTGCGGTAGTTATAGTAGCTGGCTATCATTGTAGGTGTAAAATTATTACCCTAAATGTAAGTTGCCATCGTAAATTCAAAATCAATGCAATTTTGAATTTTCAAACGTTATTTTTAATACTTATTGTTAATTTTTTTATTTTTTTAACTTATTTTTAACTTAATTGTATTTGAGTTGTTTTACGTCCCCCAGGAGCCGGTGGCAATGTCTCCAAGGAGCACCCCCCTACGATGGCCCCCCAGCCGGTGCCAGCCCCCGCTGCCCCCCAGCCAGTGAGCGCCCCCGCCCCCCAGCAAGGGGGGCAACGGGACTTCAGCGCCGAGTGGGCGGACTACTTCGAGAAGCTCCGTAAACTCGGTGTAAACCCCGGCTCGATGGCCCCCGGCGGCGCAGCCGGCGCACTGGCGGGGCACAGCGGTCCCGCCCCCGTCAAATGGCCCTGATCCTCACCGCTTACAGTGCAATGTAAGTAACTAAACCTCAATAATAACGTCTAGGTGCGGGTCAAATTTGTTAACATTAGGTAAAA